>JAECUM010009792.1:0-84018 GCA_016617855.1 Megalonaias nervosa | reverse complement strand
ACGGTGTAGTCTGGTGTTGTATTTCTATTGCAGCTGATAATGTTGGCTCATGAACCGTAATAGCGATTTTAGATTCTTTTCCAGTGATAGATTTAATCCTAATTTGGAATTCATCATTGATCTTTTCGATTTGTTAACTGCCCGTAGGAATACCAACAACTTGCCAATCTGGAGTTCCATCGGGGTTAATTTTATAAGAAAACACTAACGAATTATTTGCGGGTATCCCACCAAATGACTTTGATCTAATATTTGGCCAGCTGTAATATACTCCTAATTGTGTTAATCCTATTTGTTTTGCTGGAATTTACGTTGGAAAGACAATGTCGAATTCAGGATTAGTTGAGCTCGTTGATATCATCTTGAGCTCGTTGATATCATCGTCGCTGTTGGTGGTGCTGTATTAGCGACGATTTGTTGGAGGAGTTCTTGTGGCGTAGTCATTTTATTATTTACTCCTGATTTTAAATCACGATTTAAATTAAAATGATTCTGTCTTTGCAGGAGACGGCGGGTTTTGATTACCAGTTGGCAAACCGGAGGTATCGTGGTAAATCAGCAGTATTTCTGCAAGTTTCTGATCTGATATTGCTCCATCATTGAGCCCTGATGATATCAGCGATGATAATTTGGCGTGTGCGTGTGTTGCCGCTGATAGTAACATCTGATATTCATGTAATTTATCAGCCGCACGCGTAGATATCTTTTTTGCGATGATATTAAGAATACCATCAATACCGGTTATAACTGCAACACCAATTCCTAGCGCTGGCTATTATGTAACTATCCGATTTCTGCGACTACGGCAGATGCAGAAAAATCAATTATATCAGTAACAACGACACGTCTACGATATTTTTATTTTTGCTGTAAACTCATCTGATATTTTTCAGTTGGGTCTGTAATAAACACACTTGTTCGTATCTGTATTTGTTTACATCTGACATATACTCTTTATTAAGTAATCAATTGAGGTGTTTCGGCTACAAATTTCAGACACCACGAGTAGGACGCTGCGTTTATTTTTTTATCAGATGGTTCCAGTAAAAATATTTCTTCGGTATCTTTATTTAATACAATAGACACGGTTCAAGAAAAATTATCGGTTGAATGAAGCCATGGAAATGTGGTAAATATCCTAAATTTTGCAGTGCTGAACACGGACAGCCTATACACACCAGTGACTTCCGCTGTATGTTTGATAGTGTTATTTTGCTGTGATCATGTTGATGATCCTGGTGATACCGTGTATGCCACATTAGTGATCTGCTGGTGAAGAATTTTAATCAGATTAGTTTGATTAACGATATCAGGAATTCCACTGATAATATCGTTGAGCCACGCGTTAATATCAAGGAGTTTGATATCAAGAACATTTGGACTCCCAAAGAAATCATCTGCGGCTTTAATGAGTTTTTGAAAATTTCTGCAAACATTTAAAAACATATTCACGTGTGCGTCATATTCAGATCGCAAGGTGGTTAGTTTATCATTGATTGTAGTATCTTTGTCGTCTAGGTATTTTTTTGTTGGGGCGTCTTCATCACCTGTTGGTTCTCTTAAAACAAAGATTTTATTTCAATTCGTGTTGAGGTCACATGTCACTGTATCACCTGTGGATTTTAAACGATCAGCAACACTTTTTTAATTTCATCTCTGATAGTTACGATTGATACATTTGAATCTCTGATTTTAACGCCGTCAGTAAATACTGGAATATTATCCGTGGTAGCACCGAGAACTCTACGAATTATGTCGATCCACTCGTCTTTAAAATACCGTATTAATCCTGAAAAATAACAACTTCATCCCGGTCAACTCCAGAGAGGTTCATAATATCAGCAAGAATATCTCTGGTAGCGTACTTTGATAAATCAATATCATCTTTATTTTTCTTGTCTTTGATAGGGTATCTTCCATAAATATCAACCATTATACGATTAGCGATTATTTAAAACACAACGCGTGTACATATGTACAACTTTATAAGGTGCATCGGAAGATTTTGAAATAGCATCAAGTACAGCAAGTGATTCACCGCCACATATTGGCGGATCAGTTATTGTCTGTGTTGGTAATGTTGAATACCATACGGGAATATTTTGCACAGCGATTTTATCGCTGCTAACGTATTTTAAAATTCCTTCGGTGGTGCCAGTGCATACGAATCAAAATAAATAATTCCACGTGGATCAATGGCATATGCAACCCAGTGAGTAACTGGACAAGAACTTCCATCGAGTTTAATGACACCGGTTTAAACACGATTTGGTTGTTTTGGTAATTGATCACGCATAAAATAATCTCTGAAATTTTTTTTATATTTAATCGCTCAGCAGCACTGGGCAAATCAAACTTGGACATGGGAAGGAGACGCTTTGCGTCTACCGATATGTCCTAAGAAGTCTTAGACCTTTTCCGTATCATGAACGAGGTATAGCATCACTAAGACGGGTGGTATATTTCCACTTCTTGCAGCTATACCAGCGTTGATAGCAGCTGCAGACCCACCTGTTGCAAATCAGCTGTTCTTGGTGCTGTTGGAACTGCTGCTGGAATGGCACTAAAGAAAGCAACAGGAAAGGGAATCAAAAAAAGGAAAAGGTCTAAGACTGCCAGGAACTCGGTACGGAAAGGGCTTACAACTGCCAGGGACACTTCGTTGATTCTCCCCAAGTCCAATTTTGATTTATTTGATGCTGCATCAAAACTTCAAAGGTGTTTTATGCGTAATCGATTACCGCACAAACCAAACAATATGGAAACCGGTATCATTAATCTCGATACAAACTCTGGACCTGGTACTCATTGGGTTGCATACGCGATTGATCCACGTGGAAGTTTTATTTATTTCGATTCTTTTGGGTTGGCACCACCAAAGCAACTTTTAAAATATGTTAATGATCTCAATACACCAGTCTGGTATTCAACATTACCACCACAAGCATTAACGGATCCGCCGATATGCGGTCGTGAAGTGCTCGCAGTACTCGACGCTGTACTATCATCAACAACACCACCTGATAAAGTTGTACATAAATATATATCATCGTCCATCGTTTCAAATAATCGCTAATCGTATAATGGTTGATATTTATGGAACGTCCTCTACCAAACACAAGAAGAAAAGATGATATCGATTTATCGAAGTACGAGTAATATTAAGTGGATCGATATAATTCGTATGGTTCATCGGTGCTAACCCGAATAATATTCCAGTATTTACTGACGGCGTTAAAATCAGAGATTCAAATGTATCAATCGCAACTATCAGAGATGAAATTAAAAGTGTTGCTGATCGTTTAAAATCCACAGGTGATACAATGACATGTGACCTCAACACGAATTGAAATAAAATCTTTGTTTTAAGAGAACCAACAGGTGATGAAGACGCCCCAACAAAAAAATACCTAGACGACAAAGATACTACAATCAATGATAAACTAACCACCTTGCGATCTGAATATGACGCACACGTGAATATGTTTTTAAATGTTTGCAGAAATTTTCAAAAACTCATTAAAGCCGCAGATGATTTCTTTGGGAGTCCAAATGTTCTTGATATCAAACTCCTTGATATCAACGCGTGACTCAACGATATTATCTGTGGATTTCCTGATATCGTTAAAAAAATCTAATCTGATTAAAATTCCTCACAAGCAGATCACCAATGTGGTATGCACAGTATCATCAGGATCATCAACAATGGTCACAGCAAAATAACACTATCAAACATACAGCGGAAGTCACTGGTGTGTATAGGCTGTCCGTGTTCAGCACTGCAAAATTTAGGATATTTACCACATTTCCATGGCTTCATTCAACCGATAATTTTTCTTGAACCGTGTCTATTGTATTAAATAAAGATACCGAAGAAATATTTTTACTGGAACCATCTGAAAAAAAAAATAAACGCAGCGTCCTACTCGTGGTGTCTAGAATTCGTCGCTAAAACGCATCAGATAATTACTTAATAAAGAGTATATGTCGGATAACAAATACAGATACGAACAAGTGTGTTTGTTACAGACTCAACTGAAAAATATCATAGATGAGTTTACAGTAGAAATGAAAAAATATCGTAGACGTGTCGTTGTTACTGATATAAATTGTTTATTCTGCATTTGCCGTTGTTACTGATATAATTGTTTATTCTGCATTTGCCGTAGTCGCTGAAATTGGTGTATTACTATCAGCATTAACAATGGTATCTCCAGCAGTTGTAACAATTTATGTTTCCACCACAACAACAATTGCTGGTGTTCTTACCATAATTGCAAAAAAGATATCTACGTGTGCGGCTGATAAATTACATGAATATCAAATGTTACTATCACAAGCACACGCTAAATTATCATCGTTGATATAATCAGGGCTTAGCGACTGGATAATATCAGACCAGGAATTCGCAGAAATGCTCCTGATCTATGAATCAGGGGTTTCCAGTTCCCTTGACAAGTCAAGGAAGACAGAGTTATCTTGATTTAAAATCCTGATTTATAAATAATGTCAACAACGACAACGTCGTCGGAATTGCTACAACAAATCACCACTAATACAGAGCCGGAGAAAACCACAACGATATCAGCGAGTTCAACTAGTCCTGAATTCAGCATTAATTTCCCAACTGCAATTCCAGTCAACTAAATAGCACTAGCACAATTGCGAGTTTATTATAGTTGGCCGAATATCAGATCAAAACCGTTTGGTGGATTACAACCAAATAATTCACTTGTATTTACAAATAACAATAAAGATGACGGAACACTAGATTGGCAAGTCGTAAGTATTACCACGGGCAGTTATCAAATCGAACAAATTAATGATGAATTCCAGAGCCGGATTAAATCTATAACAGGCAAAGAATCCAAGATAGCCATTACTGTTCACGAAGCAACATTATCTGCGGCGATTGAAAATATATTCTCCAGATTATGGCGTATATCAATATATCAATCATCGATCAGAACCGTATTATGTTGGCCTGAAATACCACCAGTTTATGTAGAACTACCAGAACCAAAACGAGATGAATTTCTTTCAGTGAAGCAATCATTTACAAATATTCCAAGATATCGAAAACAAGACACATTTTAACACAGGTCCATACACCTTGACGGTAAAAGTTTTCCTCTGATAACAGATTTCTTACACTTCCTTGGACCAAATGTGAGATTTATTCCAGTACAAAAAAAAAAAATAAATACAGATTTTATTAAATACAAGGAAGACGTAAAACAGCAGATCATTGAAAATATTATACATCTAAGACAAGTTCTCTTAGACCTAAAATATGTCAATAGAGTTATAATTGCAAATGTAAACTCCAACGACGATTTGAAACGGTTATTTTTTAAACATTATTTAAATCAATCTATTAACAGGATGATAACATGCTTTTGCCTGAACTTGAATTTAATGCAGGAAGATCAATCGGCGAAATCGTCGATGAACACTTTCCAAAAGTTATAGAGGCATGGAAAAGAACAGCCCCAGCAGCAAATATTTTCAGACACAACAACGATCAATACGGTGGAAGTCGCCATAAATCGCCCGGGTTTGTAAATGTCACGTCGACGATCGCAGTCAATTTTGTATGTGATGTAATAGATGGAAGTTATCAAGTCGACCTTGAAAAATCCAATTAGGCCCAGCAGGGATGTATCCTATACTCATTTACACCACAAGAGCGTCATCGTAGCTACTTTCTGTTGCGAAAAAAAAAAAATCAGAATCAGAATCAGAATTTTAAAAAATATTATAATCAGAATCAGAATCAGAATAAAAAAATATTATAATCTGAATACTTTTTATTTTTCCTCGACTTCGATCGAGGCTGCAAGCCAGATTGGGGAAATACACGACTACAAATCAAAATCAGACTAAACTCTGAAAATCGATGAGGTAAATACATGACTAAAAATCAAAATCAGACTAAACTCACCTCATTGATGGGGTAAATGGTACTCAAAATTTTATTTTTGGTGATAAATTACGCTGAAACAATAAAATATTATTTTTTACTGACCAACAACAACAATGAATATTATTATAATGAAAATTTTATTTTTTATTGTTTTCGAACTGATTTTCTAATTTTGATGGGGTAAATGGTACCCAGAATCGTGATTATTGTTCAGATTCCACAATTTGATGGGGTAAATGGTACTCAAAATCATGATTATCGTCCAGATTTCATAATTTGATGGGGTAAATGATACTCAAGATAACAAAAATATCTCTGAAATTGATTTTAAAAAATAAATCAGAATAAAAATAAATATTATTATCCAAATAAATTTGATTCTGCATAAATATCATAATCAGAATAAATATCTGAATAAATATTATCATCTGAATCAGAATCAGAATAAAAGTAAATAAAAAAAAAATAGCGAAAGAGTGTACCTGGGGGTAATTGTTATATTTTTCTTTCTCATTGCAATTCTTGGATCGCTAACCGCTATAGGGGTAATAAAAACACCGCTAAGTGAACCCCGGGCGCTTTGAGGTTGAGGGTGCCAGGCGAGTTACACCTGGAATTAGTATTTTTTTTTAAAATCTTACATTCACCCGTATACAAGTAAAACTCGTCATCAACTGCCCGCAGGTGCCCCCCCCCCCTTCAATTATAATAGCATCTGTCGCCGAATGCAAGACACTGTGTCTTTAACAGTTTTTGAGACTCGAACATGTGAAGAGTTTCCACTAGTGGATCCGTACGCGGACGCCCTAACCCCACGATTACCGGAGCTCTTCCAAATACACGGGTAAATTTAAGTATGTAACTATTCGCTACCACAGTCACTGGTGACAGCGCTTTCACGCAGCGACGAAGTCATTGACAAAAATTTCTTCAGCTGTCGCACGCGGGAACTCATGATCTTTTTTGTTTTGTATTCGTCTGATAACTCTGATCTAACTTTCTCAATCGCGTTTGCGAGTAAAACAAATTTTTGAATACCCTCATCATCGACATAAGGTAGAGAATGTCTCATGGCCTGTTGAAGTAACTTAATGAATCTATACTCGGCTGCTAGTGTATAACTTCCATCATATTTCCGTTCCTGTAGCGCTTCAAAATCATTTATAAGTTTATCAGGGTCCAATTGTTCAGATAATTCTATATCCTCGTCGGTTTAACAGATTTACGAAGTAAAAAAATAAGTAAGTGGGCAGAAACAATTAAAGATACCGGAGCGTCTATCAGCGACGTTGCTGAGCTGGGGGAAAAAATTGAAGTTCCCAATAACAGTGAAAACACTGACCGGAGAGATTCTTTATAAGTCGAAATATGAGTCAAGGGGAGCTCCGATAGAGATTATTGATCATAACGCACATGCATGGACATCGACTGTAACAATATTTCCATGAGACAGAACAGTCAAATTGTATAATCATTATATATTCGATTATATCAGAAATATCAGTAAGAGTGACCCTGTATCGGTGTGGTTGTTTCAAAAGTTAAAATCCGTAAACTATGATCAGTTTGTACGACCTAATGGCGATATTTATCGTGTAGAATTTCTCCTCGACGAAATGAAAAATCCTGCGTTGAAATACACGAATGATCATGATGTTATCGAACAATTACTGAATAATTGTTTTACCGTTCCATCACTTGCTGCTCACTTTGCTCAGGAGAAAAATTCATGGTCGCCGACAAGATCGGTATTTCTTGTTGATGTCCAGCGCAGTTGTGTCGAATATGGACACGGTGGATTGTGGAATACTGAATACGGTTATTACGACGCTATCTCAGTTGACATGGTAGCATGTTATCCTGGAAGTTTTCTTGGATACGGAGAGTGTTCTGAGCATTTTAAGAGATATGGACATCCAATACACGAGATGACCAGAGTTGCGATAAATGGACCCTTACCAGATTTTGACCTGACTGGATTTTTTTGTATAGAGTCATTCGAATTTACGGAAAATCTCCATCCGATTGTTTATGTGTGGTTTGGAAGACATTTTTTTAGAACAATATTGGGCTCCAATAGTTTTATTACGATACATGCTTGATGTAAAAATATTGATATCGTTGGTTGTAAGTGAAATAATTATATCATATCGTCCGCAGAAACAGTTTGGTTGCCACAACAAAAGAAATATTCTGATGATGAAATTCCTGATGTGACTGATTATGAAAATAAGGTTCAAAAGATCTCGGTAGAAAAATAATCGGTAAGTTTACTCAGGGTAGTTCATGTGATCATAAAGGACATCGTACAAGATGAATTATGGACGATGCTGAACTCGATTTTATAACTGCTGATACAACGGCGAGAAACACATTTATAAGTCGAAGTAATGCTTATTTGTCGGACGGCACTAATTTGTGAGCTATATTGATGGTGAGTCACCGCAGTTTGCTCATTTAAGATCTTTGATGCTCGCGTACGTTTCGATAAACTTATTACTGATGATAAACAGATTTCCTTTGATTGCGGTTAGAGTCGCCACGGATTCATTTTATATAAATAAAAAATATAATGATTTGTTAAAACCATTACTCGGCGTTGATGCATCATGCGGCGAATGGAGAGTAAAACGAGAAAATATAATTAGTTATTCTGAATCCTCCGACGTTGAAATTAAGGAAATATATTACAAGAATAATTATCAAATATCAAAATCATTTGCACCATCAGTATATGATCCTGTGGCCAGAAATAAAAACGTTTATCTCAATGGATGTGGTGGTTCTGGTAAAACAACGCGTGCGATTGAATTATTCCTTAATAACTGTTCAGATGTGATTGTTTTGACACCTACACATAGACTCGCCAAAGAAATGAATGAACGAAGAGTAAACTCTAAAACTTATCATGCCTTTTTTATATGGTGCGAAGACGCATGGACTCCTGAACGAATGGGTAAAAAATACGTTCCTGGAATTATTATCTGGGATGAATTATGTTCGGTATAGCTGGAAGTACTAAAATGTTTCTTGATTGGTTATTGACGAAAAATACTGCTGTGATAATGTGTGGCGATCATGGTCAACCACCACCTTTTGTTATACATTCTTCGCATGAATGGTTAAAAACGTTTGAAGATTATTATGAGGAGACAACTGATGATCATAGAGCTATTGATGAACCATTGAAGGAGTTTAAGAGATTAATCAGACTACAGCCGGATAAAATACAGTGTGAGATAATGCGTGATGTAATTCCGGAAACACATATAAATAATTGTTGGAATTTGTGGAGGCCAGTTGATTTGATGGCTGCAAGTAGAAAGATAGTTTGTGATACACTTCAACAACAATCATTTATGTTACATAAAGAAAGTTTTCAAATCTACCTGCACCATTGTGTTATCGCCCAGCAGATACGCGACGACAATACATTGAAGTTGAGATTCCAGGAACTGATGAAAAACAAAATCTTGCACTAAATGATACTGTTTGGGTTTCTGTCAGTGCTGTTGAGAGCGCGTTAACGATGGACAAAACTCCATGGACACTAGGATAAGCTATAACGATTCATTCGTCACAAGGATTAACTATTTCTGATACAAATATTTGGATTATTGATGATCGGCTCGAATGGTCAAATTTAGTTTATCTCGCAGTATCTAGAGTCAGAAGAATATCTCAACTGCGGAGGGTTGTCGTAGACTTCACAGAACATAATAATCAAACTCAGGAAACCATTGGTAGCAATGGCGATGATGTAGTTAACAAGGAAGTTGTTAAGAAAAACTTATCCGGTTATAAACAATGTGACCAAAAATAAATAAATAAACGCGACTTTGATCTCGACGTTGAATTTATTATGACACTGAAACAACGACAGAATAATCATTGTGCAAGTTGTAACTGTAATATGTTGTGGCAGTATTCGAATAATAATCCAAAACAGTTTACCGTAGATAGAATTAATAGTAGTCTTGGTCACACACGCGAAAATGTGATGCTGACCTGTCTTGAGTGTAATCGACGTCGAGGAGCCAGTTACAAAAGTGAACGTGGTGGTAATTGTGTATCCTCAGGAATTACTTGTAATTCTTCGCGTACAAATCCAAGCTGAGGAGCACTTGAATCCAGTCTGTAGATTACAGGTCTACCCGTGTATCTAACCACGCTGGAAATTGTATGTGTGGTCACACTCCAAATAGGATCAGTTGCTCATTTTTTACCCCCTTCAAGCTCACCAGCTTCATATAAATATCTTACAGTCACATTACCTATTACTGGTTGTTTTGAAGACCGCTCTGGTGGCCTAGTGGTTAGAGCGTCCGCATCGGATGCGGGAGGTTGTGGGTTCGATCCCCGGCCGAGTCATACCAAAGACTTACAAAAATGGTACTAACAGCTGCCTCGCTTGGCGCTCAGCATTAAGAGTTAGTGTTAGGACTGGTCGGTCTGGCGTCAGGATAATGTGACCGGGTGGGACATCATGCTACATGTCTGTGGCATGATGCCCCAGTGCTACACATCACCATAAACTGCCACACTGCAGACATCGTTGCGATATGACTGAAAAATTGTTAAAGCTACGTTAAAAATCCAAATCTCTCTCTCTCTCTCTCTCTCTCTCTCTCTCACACACACACACACACACACACACACACACACACACACACACACACACACACACACACACTGGTTGTTTTGAAAAATCACGTAGTTGTATTGGTATATATTTCTTTGTGATCGCATTAATGGGTTTCATGTCAGTTGCACGAGTAATTTCATTATTTAACGCAGCTATCACACTTGGTAATCTTGCAACCAATTCACGAGATCTCGTATCTGCCTGAACTTTATTCAGGGATATTTCCTTCGCATACTGGTATCCAAATAACCGCTCAGCAAGTGTTCGATTAAATCGTTCAACGATTGCCTGATCGCGATGAATTGCAGTGTGTCCTCTTCTGAATTTAGCATTATGTTTTTACATCAGAGATGATGCTGCACCAAGAAATTCTTTGCCAGGATCAACCTGTAATAGTTGTGGCCATCGCAAGGGTCCTCGTTCATAAATTCGTTCAAACGCAGATGCATCTTCAGTTGCTCTTTTAGTTGAAAATGGTTCTGCTTCTTTATATTTACTTGCAACGTCAACTACAGTTAATACGTATTTGTATGAGCGTGATTGACGTATGTGTGTTTTAATGGTATCGTGTGGCAAAAACAAAATACTGCTTCATTAATTTCATTGGGAGTGGTGACATCAAAATGTGCGTACTGAATTTGTTTAGATAGTGGTAGGTAAATTTGCCATATTGCCTGTCGTCCTCACCAATTTTCAGCAACAGAACGTGAAGCATTTGCTGCATCAGCAAGTTTACTAATCGCTGCTCTGCCTTTCCAATATCCTCTTGGGCTATAATAAACTGATTCCATTATTATGATAATAATCAGTTGATTAATTACCGGCCCCTAGCACTAATTTACCTTTCATCGCGGATTTTATTAGGAAACTAGCGAGTTTTTCTCTGAGAGATTTATTTTTTATGGAATTTAACGAGTGAATCAATTTCACATCTGCAATATGTCGTTGTTGTAAATCTTTGTTATTATACACAACATCATGAACATGACACGCTTGATCAATCGCATTCATTGGATATTCTCCAGGTATTGGTTGGTCTCGTTCGTCAAGTCGAATATCAAGTCGGGTTCCAGGACCACAGTAATTATATCCAGGAAGATGTTTCTCACCGGGGTATTTAGCCCATGGAGTTCTTGGTAATTTTCCCAGTGAAGTAGCAATATCACCGCCTGTCTTCCTTGACTTGTCAAGGGAAATAAATTTGTATTTTTTTTGTACCACATTTCACACACTGGCCTGTGCGTGCATGCTTTTAAGTTTTTGTTATTATTGTTGTTAATCCACTGGTGGGGGTGGGTGCCCTGCATCGAACACAATATAAATTCATATTATTTATTATATTGATTTAATTGACTTCTCAGTGACACCAAAACAAGAGCCAGTCAAACATCATCCAGCGCTACCAAATTCTATCAGCTGTATAATAATAGGCCCATCTGGGTCTGGTAAGACGCAATTGTTGCTTAATCTGATAATGAGGTGGCTCAAGTGGGATAAGTTATATTTAGTGGCACCATCTGTAGATGACCAACGATGTTATGAAGTACTTAAAGATTTTAATGAAAATGCAAAGTTGATGGATGAAGACAGTGACACCGATGGTGTCGTTGATTTTTTCACCGATATTGATGAAGTCTCATCTGTAGATGACCTCGATGGACTTATTAATTATCTCGTAATATATGACGATATGATGCTGGACAAACAATCAAATCCAGCTCGGATATTTTCTCGAGGCACACACAAAAATAATGACGTGATTTATGTTACTCAGCCATATACACAAATACCTAAAGTGATCAGAGACAACCACAATATTTTAGTTGTTTTTAATGGAGTAGATACACATACTCTGCGAAACACTCATTAAACTTGGTGTTCAGGGGACATTGACATGATTAAGTTCAAAAACTTTTTTCAAAAGCACAAGCTACTCCACACGGATTTGTCACAATAAATTTATATGATCCTAGGTCGATGCATCGTATAAGTCTTGATTTAATTTTTGGTTAATTACAGCAACAGAGAAGGTGAACGACCGCAAGTGTGTGACCTGGACGTAAACGAGTCGCATAAAAATTTGAAAAAAAATAAGTCAACGATGGAGTAACAAAAATGAGCTAACCCACACGATTTGACGTTATTTCGGTCTGTTTCCCACCGTATGGAAATGTACTCGGTTAGAGACCTTGGTTTCACGTTATTGACCTTACTTTCAGTCTTCGTATGAGCCTTTAGTTTTCGTAAATAAGGTCTCCAGCAAGTAAATAAGGTCTCTGCTGCTAGTTTGTAGTGATCTCTAGCAATGGGGCATCAAGCCGCAGAGATATAGCATTATGTCACACCCAGTCACACTATACTTACATCAGGCCGACCAATCCTAACACTGAGCTCTTAATGCTGAGCGCCAAGAGAGGCAGCTGCTAGTACCATTTTTTTAAGTTCGAACCCGCGACCTCCCGCGGTCAATTATCAAATATATGGAACAGAGAAATATATGGGAGGAAAAAGAGGAGCAAAACATATACAATATCACACGTGATAAATACACTTAGAATACCAATGTAAAGGTACAATGGAGAAATAATCAAGTGAAATGGGTAGGAGTATGGAAAACATGGGCTAGAATAGCATCACTTAAAGTGCAGAGTATGTTACTTAAATACCTACATGACGAGTGACTTACCAGTGACGTAGCTTTACATAGTCATATGATTAAACTTATGCCGAGATTCCCGCTGGGTAAAACAGGGAGCTTTACAAAAAAAGCATGTCATAGTAAACTGCATGGCAAATGAAACAGAGAGGGCCAATGTAAAGGAAGTATTACTTCCCAAAGGGGGATAGCACGACAATATTTTAATATACATGGATAAAATATTAATAAGGTAAATCTAAGATAATCGATTTCATAACCAAAACCATGATACAGTGTGGCAAAGTGATTATATTTGCGAGAACAAACAGGCATGTCCACCTTGGAAATGCATAATTTATGACAGGAGTCGGGATTTTAAACGGAAAACTTTCCCAGTTTCCTCCCAGATCCTCTAAGGGACATGACTTCAGTTGGAGATGGGCTCATGTATATAGCCACACTAGGGGGCTATACGCTTTGTGAGAGCTGGGTGCTCCTCTCCCACATGTATATGTCTCTGCAGAGGTTTTGGAGGGATAATGCTCCATATTCCTTCGTGATATCCCCCATATCTACAAACTAATCCGTGTTCCTAATTACCTGACACTCGAACAACAATACACACAAACGGGAATACTCACTTACCTAACATACAATAAACATAGCACCTTAGGTACAGCAAAGAATTATAGGCGGTGTTACGTGTAGGCTCGTACAAAAGTAACAAGAGAAAAGAGTGAAGCTAACAAGCTTTGTAAATTTTAACAAAATAATTTACTTCCCTAGAAAACAATGTAAAAATTGGAAAAAAAGGACTTACGGTTTGCGAATATAATCCAAAATTTAATCCTAAGATTGAATTCAATAAGTTCTATCACTAAACAGTTCTAATTGAATCCGGGTTCGAATCTCGATGAAATTCCAATATGGAGGCGATGACGTCAGATGATGTCTGTACTGATGGTAACAGACCCTCGATTGAATCACAGTTTATAATGATTCCGTTAAACTCCAGAATAAATTTCCACTGAATTTCTTTCTCCCAGAACTTTAATAAATATAAAGCACTTGTTTAGTTATCTAGAGAATAAATTACTAAGTCCAAAAAATAGATGAACTTCAAACAATCTAGTAGCAACAATAAAAACCTCTTGAGCCCTCAAGGCTTAAAATACAACTCACTCGAACTAGTAGAAAATGGCTGTTTTAAGCCTCCATTTTAGATCACATGGTAGTTCACGTGACAGGCTACGTGATTTCCAATTTGAACAGCGCATTAAAAAAAATGAAAATTATCACGTAGGCAAGAACAGCCCTATCTAAGAACCAAATGCTCACACTGAAAATATATTTTAAAAAAAAGAAAGGCTGTTTACAATTCAGCTAACACGCGGGCCGAAATGATCTTAGCAATAGCCAATCCTCTTCACTCGATGTTTACAAGATCTATGAACCAGAGTGAGCTAAAAATAGCGCTGAGTAAATATTTTTACGTTCTAAACAAACTGAATTTACTGGAAAAAATATCGAATCCCGTGAAAATAATTACTAGAATAAAATGTAATGAAACAAAAATAAAATAAAAAAAGAATTTTAAAACTAACACACAAGCAATTTAATTACATATACGTAACAGGGATCTGTAAAGCTTGAGGAGTACTGGGTGTGGATACCAAAGGGCCGCCCCACAAAGCGTTACGGAAAGTAGACAGGCCTATAGGGGAAAATAGAGATAGCAGAATATGGGCATACAAACATACAGACTAGGGGAAACAAGAACACCTTTTCCCAACATGTTTTCCCATCATACTAACCAAGTAGACACTCGTATATAACATGAACACAAGCACAACACAACCATTTTTACGTATACTTTTCATTCGGGTCTTCTTTCACTGAAAAGTTTGAAAATAATAATATAATAAACAGAATAAGTCGAGAAAAAGTCAAATAAAGATGGATAATCCAGGCCTTTTGTAACACATGACCTGTAAACAAGAGAGCCACTAAGCACGCAAATAGTATGCGCATGACACCACAAGAAAAGGCTCTTTATTTTCAATTACTTCTTTACCTTTTTGGGATAGTATATAAAAAATATTTTGTAGACAAAATTATTTAATTATTTTGGAATAAAAACTAGTACAATAGGGAAGTGCAAATATGTAAAAGAAACAACTTATTTTAATGAAATATATAAATAAACAAAAAAAAAATCTGCTAATTGGAATGATAAATTGGAATGCCGTCCTAACACAAACATCAAGTATACACATAATATAGCAAACAGCAAACACAGGATAGTAGGGAGACCTTTTGTGAGATGCGGGAAGGAAGCTGGTCTTATACATTTGTATTTGGTTGGGAGTACAACCCCATTAATCTCATTCAGATCTTGGGAACGTTGGGGAACCAGACCGGGGACCTTAACTAGTATCAACAACTAGGAAGAACAACCCCAAAATTCTAAAATTATATTTAAATAAATTTTGTGCCTAAATTGTTTTTGATTTTTTACGGAAATACAATAATACAGACTTTAGGGGTACACACCAACATATAAATCTGTTTCTTTGGGACACATGGGGGTTCCTCAAAGGGAACCAGTTAATATAGCTGGGAGCTTGTGGAATGAGTCAAATGTTTTTATTATGCACAAGACTTAAAACCAGTTTTCTTACAGAACCACGACGTTTAAATGTGTTTGATACATTTAGCTTGAAAATACAAAATTCCGACTTGTCTTCCCTTGTAAACTTTATGTTGTATTAAAGCAAGTGATCTTAAGTCAATAGTATGTTTTGTATACAGGGCCATGCACTTTAACGGACAATATACATACAAATAGTTTTTATCAATAACTGTATTTGTCATCGTTACAAACTGCATGATGATTTGATGTCAAATATTTCCAGGAATTGTCTTAATTCGATGGTAAGGCCAAAAAAGAGATGGATCGAATCCATAAAGGGCTGTATTGTAGAATATAGTGTATGTTACTTTTATTCACGTGTTTGTATTTATTGTAATTACAAAGTTGATGTAATAACAATAGACAGGACAGATGAAATCATTTCTTCATTGATAAAACAAAGGAAACTAAAATTTTATGCAATACTGCGTTCCGAATGTTTGCAGATGACAGCTGCAACTCATGCTAATTGTTAACACACTTCTAAAAAATATACAGTTACTCCTGTATTTAAATATGACCAGTTTCATGAGTTAAACCAAAGCGAAAATATTTTTTCGGAAATATTTTTTTTAAAGAGAACATGTCAAAGTGGGATATTATTCCCCTAGATTTAAACTGAGTTTCTAAATGAATCTTTCAATAGTTTGTCATTTTGTAAGCATGGTTTTGTATTTTTGAAACCTCTTTCCCGTGCGTACTCTAGAAAACGATACGATTTTTATCTGCAATTGGTGTTTGTGTCGAGGTTGTTTTTGTTTGCTATTTTTAAGCCATTACCTTTGTACCTGTACTAAAATGAATGAGTTTGTCTGTCTATTTCAAGTGTAAAGTTTTCTCATTAATTTTAGTTTAAGGACTTAGGAACTAAATCATCAGCATTGTCTACATTTTTTTCTTCTAGTTCATAACGGAAATATGATGTACACGGACTTCCAAGTTTGCATTCTGTGGCCATGAAATGTTCGAAAATAATCAGACTTACTGTAACTGAACAAAATAAGGCAGAAACAACGACCGTTCATGTGTAACTGATAGGCTAAAATGTGATGCAAATATTTATTACCAGCCATCATAGAATAGAATACTAGCAAAGTATATGATCAGACGACATATAGAAACGGAATGTTGTTGATAAAAAAGGATAATATTGAAGAAATATTTCCGTAATTGTAAATGATGTACGACTCTGCAAAATAAATATTCTGTGTCCCCTTGCATGTCTAACATATGTGCAGTAGTCCACTGTCTATTATTTGTAGGTACTTGTATGATCATTGTAATCGGCAAGAGCTAAACAGCCCATCCTACTGTACATGAAAATATAGAATTATGCGTGTGTGTGTTGCTGTATTTAGATAATTTCATGAGATTTAAAATAAGCAATTTAAAACGCAGAATACTCTGCACAATTTTCTAATTAGCATGCTCTGAATCGAGCACTGACCAACAATTTTCTAATTAGCATGCTCTGAATCGAGCACTGACCAACAATTTTCTAATTAGCATGCTCTGAATCGAGCACTGACCAACAATTTTCTAATTAGCATTCTCTGAATCGAGCACTGACCAACAATTTTCTAATTAGCATGCTCTGAATCGAGCACTGACTAACAATTTTCTAATTAGCATGCTCTGAATCGAGCACTGACCAACAATTTTCTAATTAGCATGCTCTGAATCGAGCACTGACCAGATGATATATATTCTGTAATATTGCATTATAAAAGAACTTAAACACTTGACAGACCTATGAAAAATATTTTTGTTTAAATTAAAAAGTTAAGTCGTTCGATGAATGATGTGGAGCAAACGAAAAAAAAGAAATAAAATAAAATATACATTTATTGCTATCTATTCGTAACCAGCGCCTATCAATAAATGGTGTCTATGACTGTATGAACCCCTGAAATTCAATAATGGCCAAACACCAGATCGATTTCACATCATAACGCGTGCACAATCGGACCATTGTAGTATCGCAGTTTCCTTGCAATTTATAACACTTGAGTCGCATTGAACATACTAATACACAACACCTGTCAAAAGGATGGCAAGGAATCTGACAACATATTAACGATTTGTGGCATGCACACTACTTTGTTATTATTACGTTTTCATTCAGTACCTTCTCAATTTCCTCAACAATGATTTCTCCAATTAAAGGACAAGGGACGTTAGAGCTCTATAATTGCCTAACCAAATGTCGAAATTTATTTTCTTCATTTTATACATTTTGTGTAGATATACCTTTCTCTTTTAAAATATGGTGTAGTTTTCATACTTATAGCGTGTGATGACGTCATCGTTGCCCTCGCGTGAGGTGTAGAATGTGGAAAACGTGAAAAAGTGCAGTTGCTTGAATGTAATGATACAAATTAAACTACCCCCGCAGACTTTTTCTTATTAGAGACAAGTTGAAATCTACAATAAAAACAATTGTTTCTCTCTTGCGGGGTACGTTTAAAGCAAATGTTTAGATTCTAAAGCAGACATTACATAACCAACGGGCTTGATGCAATGTTCAATCCTACATATTAAATCAGTGTTTGAAATTGTCTACTACATGTAGTTTATTTATGGTATGTGCTATCGTTATGCCATATCCATTATATATTGAAAACGAATATAAGTACACTTGATAAAATAGGGTGAGATTAACAGTTAATTTTGTTCATAAACAGGCTTGTGTTCAATACACTCAAATTTTATCAGATTTCAGGCTCTATGAAGCACTCAAAAACTAACAGCGCATTCGACCATACGTTAATTTTTTTGACAGAAGTATTTTTTCGAATCAAGACTAAAATGAAAAATAATAAGAGTTTCGAACCTTCATTAATATAAATACACGTATAAAGTTCTATGATTGGTTATTTTATACGATGAAAGTCATTTATGTTATTCAATTAAACCACATATTAGCAAAGTGAGATAAATCTGAATTAAACCCAAATGCCCTGAACATTACTCCCTGGCCGCAATATGTGTATTGTTTTAACGTCATTTCCATCACTGTTACTTGAGGTTTTCACTAAAATATGCAGTGGGTTCAAGCACCATTATGTCATTGAGGTCTTCTAATAATACCTGAACACGAAACAAAGAAATTGAATATTCTATACGATCTACGCAGCACGTTGCTTATTTTAGTAACATATTTTAATACCACTCTATGGTCTTAAAATAAGTAATAGAAAAGAATTAAAAGCAACAAGCAACAAGCTTTGGAAAATTCAACAAAGTAATTTATTTCCCTAGAATACAAAGTGAAAATAAAGAAGAATAACTGACGGTATCGCGAAATAAATCCCCAGATAATCATAGAATTACAGACACAAGTCCTAATGATAAAGTTCTGAATAAACTTTAGTTAAGATCCAAATTAAGTCCACCGCTGAAGGTGTTGATGTGCCTGTGGTGGCTCGTAAAGAGTTTTAATCCCAACAGTCTTTGTCGGATCACAGTATTACAATATATCCTTTTATTTGTATTCCACTATACATCCAGGTCTCTATTTCCAAGAATGTTATCAGAGCACTTTTGTATTTCCAGAGAAGAAATAATTTGAAAAATTAAAATTCCAGCCCAAATTAATTTACTGGTCACAACAATAATTCAATTGATTTTGCTCAGATCTTAAGGCATGAATGAACAATTTTTCCAGTAACAAGATCATGTAGTCCTCTACTTGACCTCAGGTTACAAGTAGCATTTTCTAATAAAAATTATTACCTAATGGAAAATTTCAATCTGGAAGGATCTAAATGTTTACAAGATAACATGTTAGTTGAAATTAAAAATCCATTACTAAAATTATAATATATGATCTGGAATATGTCAGGTAGGATAGGTATATTTATAGGAGAAATCCAGTAACCTAGATCCAGAGCAAAATAAATATGTTTACTTTATTAATAATGCTCCTAATATCAAACCCATACACAGACAGAATATTCCAGCTATGTATTGCTTGTTTACATAATTTAAAAAAAAATTATAATTCAGGTCAAGTAGAAAATGAACTTGATTTTGGATAAGTCAAGTCAAACATACAATGTTACATTACAATACCACATAATTAAATAAAATAATTAAAAAATAACAAACAATCAATGCAGTTTTAAATATACATAATATTTTATATAGTATATGATCTCCAACCTAACTTAATGGTATTTAAGGAAGTTGTGTTTGTTTGAAATATGTATTCTAGAAATTATACTATCCATCCTAAGCATGTAGCCTCGTTTTAAGTTTGATACGAATCATGTTGCCTTGTATTGCGTTTGATACGGATCATATTGCCTCGTTTTAGTTTGTTACGGATGATAGTAATAGTCTTGTCATTAATGTTCACGCATGGGCGATGAAGGAAGAAAGTTGAATCTCAGCCATAGGTCTTAGCCCAAACTGAGAGAAAACGTTCTTTACTTTGCATAAATCTCCATCCGACTACAACATGAATCTCAGACATAAGCCTACTGACAGAAAACGTTCTTTTCTTTTCATAAATCTCCACCCGTCTACATCATGAATAGGATGAAGCCCATGTAATTGTCATTTCTACTGAATACAGAAGGAGAATGAAGACAGAAATTAATCTTTTGTCCTCTGCGTAAGCTGGAGTGTGCTAAAATTATTATGATAAAATTCTCCGTATTAATTGTTTACAGAAACCAAAATGAAAAAATGGTAAAACGCGAAAATAATGTTTTACAAAATATGCAAATAAAATACAATTGCAATAATACACATTTTGCACAATTATTTTAATGTGTGCTAAAATATCGCTAGAAGATACAAGCTACTTACCCATTAGTGACGATAGCTGAGTCATATGAAAGCTACATGCTGAAAGGTTGACATATTATAGAAATATCTTGTGATACGATGCTTCCCTGATTCATGCATGAAACTGAAACCTGTTGTGGTCAATTTAAATTCTTACCTACACATTCAGTAAAGTGTCTATTGTATTTTAGCAGCAATAATAGTAAAATTTCTTTATATTCCACACAATAGTATTGCCATCCTAGGGCACTTACCATCGTATATTTTACATCAAAACCAACGTGCTTTATACTGAATAAGAGCGCCAAGTTACCACTAATAGGTATGCCTATAACCACAAGGTCTAAAAGGTCTATAACCACTAATAGGTATTACTTGTTTACCTCATTACAGTAAACACTGGTACGTTTAAAATATTTTAGCTGTCCTGTTTGTCAAATATCTACTCAATAAGAACAATGAACAACGAGCAATGAAGGTGTTATGTACATTATGCGCCTGAGGCAAACATCCGTATTGACCAGACATATAAAAAAAAAACATTAAGCTTTCACGGGACACATACAGGTGTAAAAATATTCTTACATATGCAAGATATTTTTCATCCAGTGCGCCTCTATCAAATTGATCAGATCTTTTGCAAAATATTGTTTCAGCTATTCCTTTGACGATATTAAATGACTTGTAAAGAAAACTTTCTGAAATTTAAGTTCCTTAAATTAAACATTTCCCAAATATCCTGTATATTATCAGTTATGTTTGCACCTCGTCGCGTTCTGTTTGCAGTTAAGTCACATTTGGCCAAAGAAATCGAAACTGGCTGAAATTTTCTCACTAGATTGAGAATTGACGCATTCTACATCCAGTTCCGACTCTCCAAATGACATACTTACGATCACTTTTTGGTCCACACCACCAGTCGTGTCTGGCATGTCAACTGTCATCTTGCCAAGTTGTTAATAAGAGTAGCCTGATGTGTAGGTTGGATGTTTTATTTCTGAAACATACACTCGAATAGTCATGGCTTTCATTCTGGCAGTTAATGCCTCCATTTCGTGCGTGGACCGATCGTCAATAAGTACCGTCTGACCTATCTCTGCATACTTCACAAAGAATTTGCAGAACGGTTTACCATCGACTATAATCTTCTGGTCTTCAGGGTCGTGTCCTTCGATCGCATCGCTTGTGTTCAGTAGGGTTGTTTGCAGATACGGGCCTTTACAATCTTTGGATCATGTCCGTATAATTCGGCTCCCTTGAGTACACAAAGTCTAGCGTCGATGTGGGAGACTATTCGTATACCAGGAAATGTTTGAAGAAACGTCTCACAAACCAATGGAGATTTGGCGACTCCGCCAACTAAGAACAATGGATCAGCATCGGTGTCTTTTAGAAGTCCTTCACGTGATTCACTATGCTTTCCAACGAGAAGTTGAAAAGAGACTTTCACTAAGTTTGCATCCAAAGTCATTTTATCTCTCTTAATGTCTATCTTATCTTCAAATCCGGCTTCTAATACTACAGTGTTAGTCATTTATTTTCTTTTAAATTCTTTGAAAACATCTCTAAGCGTTGAAGATAGTCTGATTAAAATTCGATTACTGGTCGTCAGACCAATAAATCGCTTCTTCATCTCAAACTCCCTCTCAATGTCTAGCTTGTCTGCTCGAAAGTCTGAACAAAATTACTCTAAACATCGTTACCTAAGAGTTTTTTCATGAAGACAATGAAATTTTTGTTGACTTTCGATCCACCCTATGCACCGCCAGTCGCCACATTTAACTCCTTGAGTTACTACCTTCAACTACTTGCTGAACTGTTACATCAACCGTTCCACCTAAAATTTCTTCAGAGAGAAACATTGTATGTTTGCTTGATTTGATGACACATAATATTTAGCATTCGGCTAGTACAAAATAACTTTTGAAAAGGGACATATAAAGAGAAAAATGGTAAACAAAACTGAATGTTCTTACCTGCTAAAACTGTTCAAACATATTTTGCAATAAAATTGTGGAAAATATGAATCTTGATCCATTCATAAACGGAACCTTTTCTATCTGATGATAAGCTCATTAATTTGAAAGAGTAGTATGGTTATAGATTTTAGATTCATATTACTGATCTCAGTTAAAGCTTTCTAAGTCCCACCATAACTATGTTCTCATATCACACACGCACGTATGCAAGCCTATGTAAGAACGTTGACATGAGGAGCCCATGCCAGAGGAAAGTCATGTGAGGTAGAAGACTTCAACCATAACAGCGACCAAACAAAGTGTATCATACCACTTGTAACATAAACTCCGTCGACGTGGCAAATACACGTATGCGAATATTCATCGTTTGTATCAACGCTCGCATGGTAAACAAACCGATCAAAGATTATTTAAGTTGTATCACACACACCCACACCCACACACACATATATACAAAAGCAGTGTCGCAAAGCACTGTGAAAATAGACCGATCGATCATTATGGAGGCTCAATGTGTTGCTCTGTGTTATGTGTTAGTGGCAGAGTACAGGCTCTTGTATAAAGATGAATTAAATCCAGAAAATAGCCTCTTTTTCTAGTGCTTTTCAAGTCTCAAGGAAAATACCGCTTTCTTGACTTAGTCAAGAAATGAAGAATCTGACGAGCTTATTATTTGCAATATCGGTATCGAACATTACTTGTCTTTATACAAGAGCCGGCCTAATTGATAATCGTCAATGTGAAAAACTAATCAAAGTATTATTGGTGGAAGTGCAATCAATTTTGAGATTTAGAATTATTGTTTCGGGACCATGTAAGCTTACCACTACACGGGACCATGTGTATAATAGCAAAGGAATAGTAATTCAAAATGGCGTAGATTTTCGTATTGACTAATATAGGAGGGGTTCGCACGTATATTTGTCATCAGGATGTGCGTGCTTGGTGGACTAATCTGTTACCGTGTTATACTTCTGATTCAGTAATGCAGGTTTGAGTCACACTCCTGGAAAATAATATTGCTCTTGAATAAGTAATGAAACGGTGATCTTAGGGTTGTTTTACATGAACACGAAAAAGCAATGTAATGTTATAGTCTATTATAATTCAAACCGCTGCAATTTACACGGACTATACACGTCTGTCGTTTCTAAGAAATTAGTGTGCCACCTGTTAAAATATCAGCAGTGTACTTATAATCTCACAGAAATGGGTTGGGACTTATTAGTGCATTAAACCGAAATAAAGCCATCGCTATATACGTTGGAATTTATACGGTATCATGTTCACTGAAAATTGGTACATCCACATTATCTTCCTGTCAGGAAGTCATTATTTGACAGTGACCACATTAGTATAAAAAGAAATCTTGAATAAAATACCCCATTATCGAAAGGAAAAATCGCGGTGAAACTATATCTGCGAAAACGATTCTCTAGAAATTTGTAAAAACAAAATGATGTGTCCTGTGTACCCAGTAGTCGCTCGAAAACGACGACATGGTTTAGGAAATGTGTTAACATCAGTTTTTCGTAGCAACCAGCTTCAAACTGCAGGTAAATGTTTGTTTTAGAGCATCTATGTTTCTGACAACCAAAACTTAAATCCACTTTTACCCTGCCTCTTCTGTGTGATAGCATGCTTGTATGTAAGAGTATATTAGTGTGTCTATCCTTTTCGCTGGAGTATAGGGTTTTGTATATAGATTGTAGGGGGGTGGGGGTGTTTCAATAGTAATAAAAAGTAGGTCCTGGATTGTATGGTCTGTTTTTTTTGGATTGTAAAAAGGGGGTGCTTGATAGTATATATGGTGTTTTTGTATACTAGATACAGATGTTCATGTTACCATTGTCGTTTGACCCTATATATTCCATCCCCATTTTAATCCTAGGGACCCCATACTGGCTACCGCATGTTAGCCTATAGGTTAATGTTAATACCCGTATGACCCCAGATGCGTTCATACAACTATTCATATAGTTTCATGATTGGAAGTCATAATCAAGTCACATGATAAAAGTGGTATTGTTTTGTTACTGATCTAGTTTGACGTCTTCTACCAAACATCACTTTCCCTTGGTATGAGCTTCTCATGGTAACGTTCGTACGTTTATTCGCATGCGTGCGCATGTGGTATGAGGAAAATCCTTTGGTTGTATACAAGGCTTTAACCTAGATCAGTAAAAAAAAAAAAAGGAGTCTAAAACTGTTATTATCATACTACTGAAAGTGATATGAAACGAGTATCACTTTCATATGAAGACATGAGTACAAACGGGTTGGGTATAACTTTACAGGTCAGACAGAGGGCAGCACCTATCTATGTCAATCTTTCGTGAAGCAGAGCTTACGACAGCACCTATCTATGTCAATCTTTCGTGAAGCAGAGCTTACGACAGCACCTATCTATGCCAATCTTTCGCGAAGCAGAGCTTACGACAGCTCCTATCTATGCCAATCTTTCGTGAAGCAGAGCTTACGCCACGAAATGTTTCAAAACCTCAAACGTGATCTAATTTAATGAGCAAAGATCAACGATAAGCTTCCGATTCCTCTTCAGATATAGAATACAGTATGCTATATACGTTTTTTGAATCAATTCACTTGAATTGTCAGAAAATAAAAATATTGTTGGACGTTTCTATAATTCAAACAATCAATCCATGTATGCAGTATATTTTTAGGCTTGAATCAGAGAAACATATCTTCAAAATATTAAAAAACTGTTAGGAATATTCAAATATTTCTACAGCCAATTGTATCGAATGAGAGTTCACTATTCTGTCTGCTCGACTCTCTCTTGGCTTTGGTGTCTGAAACAATTATATTGAATGCGAGTTCACTACATCGTCTTCACTGCTCTGTCTTCGTTCTGGGATTCACTATTCTGTATTTTATCTTGGGTCTGAACATTTCTTCTTACATTTTTCAGCAGTTTCATAATAGTGTCTGTAATTTTGAACCTTTTTTATGTTAATCAATTTTGTTTTTCATAAAGAGATTTTACAGTTTCGTTGCTCTGGTTTTCAAATATTAGAAGATAACTCTCTCTCTCTCTCTCTCTCTCTCTCTCTCTCTCTCTGACATACTTCCCATATCTATCACCAAGAATTTGGTCCCCTCCCCTCAGAGGCTGCAGTGAATTCTGTACTTACGGACTTATCCTCGCGGTTGTTGATGATTTCTTTGCAGTAAATGCTCGCTGCTTCAGGCTCCAAGGACAGATTTAGGTCTTCATTTTTTATTCGTGCCTGAAAGCATTAGTGTCGATACAAACGAGATGACTAAAAACAAAATGACTCTCTCTCTCTCTCTCTCTCTCTCTCTCTCTCTCTCTCTCTCTCTCTCTCTCATATTAATTAGCATTTTATTTTCTGATCTCATGTCACAGTTCGAATATGCAAATATGTACAATTGTATCTGAAGTCCTAATCATCCGCATAGATATCAGGCTCGGTATATATATATATATATATATATATATATATATATATATATATATATATATATATATATATATATATATAAATTTGGTGTATGCGAAATTGTTTATAACTCACCTTTGTAAGGATTTCTTAGATTTTTTTGATTACTTGTTTGATTATGGGAAGTCAGTGCTGGGGAGATGGTCCCCAGACCGAATGATTAGCCAGTTAGTAGGAGAAACGTCACGGAGTGAAGTGTTGGCGAGATTTGATGATGCAATGGTTTACTTTTAGTGAACTCAGGTCAGAGCCGCATGAGAGTCCCTTTCGCTCAGTAGTCCCTATTAAAATCTAGGTATGTGAATTGATTGTGTGACTCCACGTGTGGTAGTTATGATTGGTGACTGGTACAATACACAATGAAATAAACGAGAAGGGACTGTTCCATCTGGTGGCACCGCTTATTGTTGCTGTGATGGTAAATATGGTATAGAGTTACAGGCGAAATGTTGCTTAAAATCATGATTGACTGGCCTAAGGTGGCGTAGTGAAAATAGTTCCCTGTTTTAGGTGGATGAGTTGTATACTTTCACGGCGTGGAATACTGGCGGTACGTTACGGAAATTTAATGAGAAACCAAGCAGTTTATGAGGTTGACTGGCAATTGGGAAGTTGTGAGATTTGCGGTCATGTATTGATTAGAGTTAAATTTTTTATAGTTTGGACGCGTTGGCATTTCCAGTTTACAACAGTAGTTGTATGGATGTCTTTGGAATCAGGGTCACATGTGACTTCTAGTGGGATTCACGCCAGGATTGACATCGCTCGGTCAAGAAACCCTTTTGCCTTGTCACAAGATAGATAGATAGATAGATAGATAGATAGATAGATAGATAGACAGATAGATAGACAAAATCGCAAAAGAATATCATAAAGTTGCAATAATTACGTTAGCTTACTGATACAGTGTCGCTAATAAAGAGGCTAGGAAGAAAACAAAATGATTACTTGAAGACCGTTCGTCTTTCTGAGTACTTCAAGAGAGGCTTCCCTCATGAACTGCTTGGCAAGATCGTTCCAAATTGCGGGAACCGTAAGAATCCACGTGATTTTATCATCTTTGATCTTGATGCCTCTGTCTCCCAAGTCTTTCTCTACCATCTCCTTCAAACATTGGATGGAATGCATGAACACTTTGCTGGATAACAAGCGCTTCCCGTGCTCATCTTCTATCTCCCAGTTCTGTCTGAGGTTCTATACAAATTGAAGACGAAAAAAGGTCTGACAAATAGGAAATAAATTGAACTATACAACTGCAAGGAAACTTCACTTTACAAGAAGATGATAACGTTGATGTAGAGGAAAAGAGATAAATATGTAAGCATAAAGCATGAGTACAAGGCAGACATAAAAATATGGCAGATAGTAAGAGTTTAAATTTTAAAGCAGAGAAGATTTCGAAGAGTAACATTTTAAACACAATGGCTGGAGTAGGATATATTTGCGTACATGTGTCATGTACAGTATATTTAACTGGATGTTTGTATTAATCAATGGTATGGCATTAGATAACATACGGATATGGATGAGGACCAAAGAAAATTAAACCCAACGAAATATTAGAAGGCGAATTAGCAGACCGGATATGGGAACATAAACAGTATGTGCGTGGAGAAGGATCTAGGTCGCATTAAGATTTTCACTGAATGTAATAAGAAAACCATGTATTAACGAAAGTGGATATATTTATTTGTTGTTGTTGTTGTTGTTGTTGTTGTTATAGGGTTTAACGCCATTTTTCAGCACAAGATAGGCTATACATGGCGGCCAGTATTAATGGCGGAGAAAGAACCCGGGAGAACCCGGAAAGAACCACCGACCCACGAGAAGCTACCGGCAAGCTTTCTCACATAACCACATTGGCCGAGCCCGAGACTCGAACCCACGCAGACAGGAGTGAGATGGCAGTGATCCGTAACGGTGAGCGCTTTAGACCACTCGGCCACTCGGGGCCCCCTGATATATTTATTGTTATATATTGTTATGCATATTTAATTTATGTTGTTTTAGTTAGTTTTTTTTAAATTTCATTATATGCTAGTAGTAATGGATTTAATATGGATTTCTACTAAAGTTCATTCATTGGGACTTGTGTCTGTAATTCTTTGATTATTTGGGATGTAATTCGCAAATACCTTAAGTTCTTTTTTAATGTTTCACTTTGTATTCCAAGGTAATAAATTATTTGCTGAATTTTACAAAACTTGTTGCTTCTCACTCTTTTCTTTAACGTATTTTAAGACCATAGACACGTTATATATATATATATATATATATATATATATATATATATATATATATATATATATATATATATATATATATATATAACAACTTAAATTAAATGATACAATATATGATTAGGTTAATGCAATAGGTCGAAAACAAAAAGGAAGATTTAAAACCAAAAGTAACATGAAAACAGGACTTTTCCAGGAAGGAATATAGTTAACTAAACATTTAAATGGAAACATAAATAACTCACCAAAATAGTATGGGAAAATAGGATACGTATTGTGTAGAGGAAGTAAAATCGAAATGTTACCAACTGAATCTAACTTAGGGTGGACTGACATGGAACGCACACGTAAGGAACAATACTGGATACTAAAATTTAAAACTCATGGCAGATTCGGCCTAAATGAAAAAATCTAA
Source organism: Megalonaias nervosa (assembly GCA_016617855.1). Classification (NCBI taxonomy): domain Eukaryota; kingdom Metazoa; phylum Mollusca; class Bivalvia; order Unionida; family Unionidae; genus Megalonaias; species Megalonaias nervosa. The sequence goes on along the minus strand of JAECUM010009792.1, from coordinate 55,204 downwards.
CTTTCCCGTTACAGCCTTGTCAAAATTACAGCCAGTCATTAATTGCGCACCCGACGCAAAGTTTGCGTTTGTATCTACCAAGTAATTATATCTTGATGATTACATTTTTATGATTTTATTATTATTATTATTATTATTATTATTAGTCCGACACACAATAATTATAACATCTTTCCTTCAAAACCTCCTTGCATAACTCTACCGAGACATTATTTTTGGCGTCGATCTTTCATCACTCTTTGTATCGCCCTTTGTTCTTAACTTTGAATTATGTTAAAGCATACCGCCGGGTTTGTAATGTGATAGACGCAAGAACCCGCTCTTCTGCTATTCCGGTGCAACTGTGCATCGTTATATTTCTTGTTGTAAATTGCCACTAGTGACTCTAAGGTGCAGGAGTCCAGAATTTTTCGTAGATTTTGTGTTAAGTGTTTGTTTTGAACATAGTTTTCTCCCTTTGACGAAAAGCTTGCTTAGCCAGAAATGTTGGGAAACCGTTTTGAATTTGCGCTGTTATAATTCTTTGTGCCAACACACACACACAGATCGGGCTCTAAACTGGAATACCCGAAGTCTGCAGGTCTGCCTTTTTAACACACGCCAATATATCAACGTGGAAAACACTTCGAAGCGATCGCAGTAATATATCTGATCAAATCAGAACTCGGAACCTTTCCCTACTGTCGTAAGACCTCGTCAGTTATTGGTAAGATGCCCACATTACGTTTCATGATTTGAAAATGTACCCCTAATTTGTTAGGAATTTGCCTTAATTCAAACCATAAGGGGAAAAGTAAAAATATACATCGTAACTTGCTAGATAAGGCATAGGAGCAAAACAAAAATTCCAAATGAAACAAACTATTACAATCAAGTTTCATATTTTTTGTAAAGATATACAGCACCGAGTTGAAATGCCTTAAGAAACTGAATAGGACTTACATCAGTATCATGCAAGGTGATTTTGAAGCGGTAGAAATAGTAGCAGCCGTGGTAAGCATTGTCGTCTGCTAATTGTGCATACTCATTTTTGGCATCAATTCCAAACACCAGCAATCCCTGATTTTAGTTTGGAAGAAGAACGCTTGATGTTCTTTCTTGCCCATCAGGCTTCCAATGCTTGGTAAAGATTTTCCGTTTGTCCCGCTCATACTCTGGTTTGAAGGAGAAGGCATAGTCGGAATATGTTGTTCCAATGTCCATACAACCAAAATCGTATTTGAAGTCGCTATGTTGGCAACTGCCATGCTTTTATCTTTACGATCTTCATCCTCCATTTAAACCCGTAAAAATAGAACTCAAATGGCCCCAGGAACAATAGAGGGAGTGGAATGCATGTTACAGTTGAAGTAGTGATCTCTAAAATTTCTGGTGACAAATATATATAATCACACACACCCACACCCACACACACATATATCGATTTGGATTACTCCGCTGTCTCCATAATTTCGATGGAACGATTGTCAAGAATATAATTCTCTGAAGTGAAGAGGGTATTTTGTAGGTAATTATTTTGGTAGCTTTGTATAATGCAGACTCGAGTAGGAAGAATTTCCTATTGGTCCCCCTTACTTTTTGTCAGAGGCCAAATATGGAGGCAACGTCTTTGTCCTGGGATGATATCATGTTGTCTAATTGAGGACCACCACCATGAAACCTGATGTCATGGATGATGACTAATTGAAGACCACTACCATGCAATCTGGTATCATGCTGACTAACTTAAAACCACTACCATGCAATCGGATGTCATATTTACTTCCTTTATAAATCCCGATGCAACGGTTATCATTTAAATTTTTAAAACACTAGCGTTGCTAGCCTTTTGATGCTTTGCTGTGTCTGTCAACGTTTGTATAAACTGAAAACCATGGTAATAATTCGCATTTGGTCGGAATTCTATAGTCACCAATATTTTGTTTTCTTTGTTACTGAGCACCAAAGCACCCATTAAACTCGTTTGAGAGAATTAAGAGTAAGGTTCACGAAGATTCTATCATACGATCTCTCGATCTCTCTCTCTCTCGATCTCTCTCTCGTTATATAACCGTAAAAGAAGCCAATCTGATTATTGTTTTATTATTCATTAACTGATCGTTATTTAGCAACTGGTTCTGAAGTAATCGTAATAGCATCGTACTGCGAATAAACGTTTTTGAGTTTGTAGTCTTAATTACCACCTTCTTCCACACTAGAATCGTTTGCATGCGAAATATTAAATCAGAAATCAGAGCACCATTCTGGTTATGTGAAAGTCTTGTTGCATTTTTCTGTACACAAATATTGTATAAATAATTGCCAATATTTTGCTCATTTTCTCCTCTAATCGGAATTTCTGCATTTGTTATTCACAATGCCTTATTCAATCCGATTTCTCCTAACCTGTCAATCATTCCACTTGTAAAGACGATTGCTTCATTAGGACATGTTAATGCCTTCCACAAGCGTTCTACGGAAATTGTTTACCAATGTATCGTTAGTCTCCTTTCACATTAATATGAAACGAGATGAAGAAACAACTCGGTAAAATAAATATAATTTGGCTTATTTTTGTAATTTTGATTGGTAACAGTTCACGTGTAATATTGCCCGCGGTGTAGGTTATACAATGAGGTTATTAATTAATTTACTGACTCCTTGTGAAATCTTGTCCTCCTGCTTGTTAGATTTGTACTTAAGTTACGTTTAAATCTTTATTAAATGTTGTGCTGAAAAGTACACGCTGCGTTGGAACGATTATCCACAAAAAGTTGAAAACAATATGTACGCTATTACCCATCATAAATTCCACCACTACATGTTTAACCTGATTATTAGAAGGTTGGTAAAACTATTAAGCTTAATCAATTTTTCATTCAAGCAATCAAGTGTGTTTGTATCTATAATTAATGCAGATTTCATTTGCAATTCTTCCATGCTATTTCATTGAGTCAAATTCTTTCGACATCCGGTCCTTTAGGATCAAATAATTGGAACAGCTTCCTGTAGATGATTGATCGTTACCTATTGCTTCCTGTAAAACCAAACGTTACCTATCGGTTCCTGTGAATCCATGACAGTTACCTATTGCTTCTCTAGTAATTACTCCTGAAGAAATATTAGTGCTATTTAAAGATACAAACTTTTGATACTGTTGCCATTTCATTTTTTACTTTACATCCGGCCATATGAGTTGATTTTTCAACCAAACTATTAACCAAACTTTGGATAACGCATACCTAATTCATTTACACTGCATATGTTTGTTTCGTGATATATTTTAATGTCTAATGAGTAAACAAAACGTTTGTTATCTGACAGGAATTTCATGCCCCCCCAACCCCCCCTCAAAAAATACATTATTTATGCTGATCACACTATTAATATTAATGTCAATAACAATTGTGGAAAAGGCTGTTTAATTTATTTTTTTGTATGACATTTTGGTGTATAGCGTCTACTGTTAGTAACTTGTTTTCACAAAATGTATTGCAGCACAGTCGAATTCATTATTGATAAGGCATGTATAAATAAAACTGACACAATTATTGATCTACTTAGATGTGTAGTTTATAAATTTTATTTATTGATCTACCTACCTGTGCAATTTACAACTTGTATTTATTGGTCTACCTAGCTGTGCATTTTGCAACTTCTTTTTCTCATTACGCTATCTGATAAGGCACTAAATGACCTACGTTTGTTGCTGGAATATAAAACACCAAACCAAACTAAACCAATACATATCGTCAGATCGCAACAGTCGATAAGCTTCATAATGCAGAAACTCAAGAATTGATTTCTCTACCTACTTGGGCACTTTACTAATGCAAAGTTGTAAAGTTAATTGTAAAGCGATTTATTAGTTTCCATCCTCTCAGATCATAAAAGAGAAAGCTTGAAAATGTACAAACACAGAAAATGATTTATCAACCATTATGTGCGTTTCATACTTTACTACGTGCCATCTCCTCAAATCGAAACTGTCGAAAGCATGATAATGTAATCAAAACAAGTATCAAAATTGCATTGAAATCGTTGCTTTGTCTAGTAATTATTTGAAGAGAAACAGCAGCAAGATACAATAATACTTTACTTCCTCGTCATAAGCATAATTTCATGATGTGTGGACATTACATGACCTATATCCTAACTACTGTTATAGTATAGATGACGGAATATTAATCTATAAATCTGTCATAGCAAAACAATTCTGGTCGAATCTAGTGTAAAACAAAAAAGATAACAACGAACGAATAAGCAAACTAAATGCAACCCCCTATATTTATTGATGTAGCTAAGCATATATATTGTAGTGGTAGTGGTCCTTCCCGGGATTTTTACGGGTTCTTCCTCCACCAGATATACTGGCCGCCATGTTTAGCCTGTTATGTGCTGATTGATAAGGTTACACCCAAAGAAACAACATACATACATACATACATACATACATACGGTGTGTCGGTTCCATGTATTTGCTTGAGAAACTTTTTATAAAATCTGTATGCACAGGTTTGTTTTTTTTTTATATCAGGTTACAAATTATTTCGGTTGCTTTGCATAATGTTTATTTGGATAATCCGCTTATGTTCATAAATTGCATCCAACCATCCTTTACTTGCATGATTACCTGTGAACTTCATGGGTTATCTTTCTCCATTTGATATTGAATCTGTTATAGATATTGCCAATGATCTGGGGATTGACATGAATTTGAAGCCCTTAGTGACTGTGTTTGTTTCTTGGAAAAGATGTAAGAGAGTGTCCGGTGTTACAGGAAACTTAAAACATCAGCATGTTGTCAAAGCAGCAATAATAGAAAAACTAACGCAAGTTAACTTCAGTTTCCACACAGTAAAAATTCCAATCTTTTTTACTTTGAACTAAATAAAGATAAACGAAACCCTCTGTTAAGTTAAACAAAGTTAGAGAAAGAAAAATGTCACTCATCTATAATTACTGCTGTTTATTGAAGTTCTTCCTTGTATTGTTATTGCTGTAGTCATTAATTGTATTACATAAGGGCTGAAATATCCGGGATATAATTTACGATTACATCACAACAAAAATAGATAGCACTATAACGTCTCCCATTCTAGGCCAATATCAAGTAGTTTACCACATCAACAGTCAACTTAAAGCCAGAAAAAGGTTTCAACATCAAACATTTTCAAACTTAATTTCCAGGAGAAAAAGTCATGAGGAATACCAAGAAGCCAAGACAGGTAAGCAGCTAAGGATTAAGTTTGAACTTGAAACACTTCAAGATTCAATCATGGCACAAACCTTTGAAGCATCAGTAGGTGGCAAATTTGTACCACTCACGATTCTTTTTGCTGAAGAAATAAGCCTAGACTTCTTGATCAACACGGCAGTAATAGGCACAGATCTTTTACAAGCATCATTGAATAAAGAAGCCCAGGGTCATAGCAGATGTCCTCGACCTCTGTGATGTGAGGAGAAAACAGGAGGAAACGAGATGACCTTGGAGGGGCAGAAAAATACAGGGAGAAAAACAACAGGATTAAGAACAGCTTAAAGAAGGCGAAGGAAAGCTGGATAGAGAACCAATGTAAGGAAGTCGAGAAAGCCTGAGCCAGAGTAAAGGTAACAAGGCATACCGGCTAGTAAAAACCTGACAGAAGATTAACCATGGAGATCGACCATGATCTAGAATAAGGTCGGTAAGAGTCTTACATAAGATCAAGAGATTCGTAACAGATGGACGAAGTACTGTTTAGAGTTTTACAATCAGGAGACTTCTGGAAACCAGGTTATACTAAACTTCCCACTGATTACAGCCGAAGCTGACCACCCAATCCTCAGGGAAGAAGTAGAGACTGTCGTAAAGGCACTAAAGAAGGGGATGTCAGCCTGGGTAGACAATAAACCGGCATAACTTGTTCTTGCAGGAGGAATCTCCGTGATAGATGTCCTCACAACAATCTACGACAAAATATGGTAAATGAAAAAATGGCACACCCCATGGACCTAGTGTATGATCATCACTCTTCCTAAGAAAGGGAATCTGCAGCTGTGCCAGAACTACCGAACGATTAGCCTCATCGATCACCCAGGCAAGGTTATGCTTAAGATCATCATCAACAGAATCAAGCAGAGCACATCATTGCAGAAGAACAGACAGGTTACAGAGCAAGATGTAGCACTAAAGACCAGATCTTCAATCTTAGAATCCTTGGTGAAACGTATCTATAGTATCAACAGGACCTCTATCATGTTTTCATTGACTTCAAGAAGACTTTCGACAGGGTATGGCATGAAGCCTTGTTGGCCACCATGCGGATATACAACGTAAACGCAAAACTAATCAGTAGCCAGAAAACCAGTATGACAAGGCGACTACTGCAGTTTTTCGTCAATGATAACGTTGGAGACTGATTTAGGATAACAGAGTCAGATAAGGGTGCCTTCTCTCACCCACTCTCTTCAATATCTACCTGAAGAAAATCATGTCCGATGCCTTGGAAGACCATGAGGGCAGTGTCAGTGCTGGAGGCAGAACAAACAGCAACTTGCGCTTCGCTGATGATGTCGATGGCTGAGTAGGAGATGAACAAGAACTGGAAACCTTAGTGAACCATCTCTACCAAACATTACCAAGGTATGGAATGGAGATAAGTGCTGAAAACACCAAGCTAATGACAAAGAACCAGAATAGCATCCAAAAGGAAATAAGGGTGAATGGTCAGAAGCTGGGCACAGTGACAAGCTTCAGGTATCTGGGTGCTATAACCTCTGATGAAGGTAGTTTTCAGGATTTCGCAGACAACAACTGCACTGGCTAGGCTGAAGCTTATTTGGAAGGACATCAACATTGCGCCTGGGTCCAAGATCAAGCTTATGCGCCACCTCATCATTTCCATATCCCTGTATGCATCTGAGATGTAGACACTGACAACAGAGTTAGAGAGAAGAATCCATGCTTTACAGATGATATGTATTTGAAGGATCCTGAAAATCTCATACTTACACCACGCCTCTAATGAGGAGGGGCGAATTAGAATCCAAGGTTCAGTTTGACCATATGAAGATCTGCTCACCACCGTAAAGAAACCCAAACTAAAATGGTATGGTCATGTCTCACGCTCATCTGGCCTGTCAAAGACATTCCTACAAGGTATAGTAGAAGGAAAGAAAAAAACTAGAGAGACAGAAGAAGAGATGAAAAGATAACATCAAAGATTATTACAAGAGTGGGCTTTGCAAATCCCAAAAAGCACCAGAGAACAGGACCAAAGGGAGAGAGATTGTTGCAAATATATCAGTGGGGCCCTGCGATCTGCCAGGTTACGGGAGAAATTATTGAAAATAAAATAAATTATGCTAGAGTGGATACAGTACATTTGCAATCATTTATCAGTTTCTTTTGCAAGTGTATGTGCGTGTGTGTATGTGTGTAGGGAATAAATCATTTTCGTCTGATACAGACTTCTCAAGGTAGCCGCAGGAATGGTTGTATAAATGTGATTGTATCTCCAAGATACGCCATGTATAACTAACATCAGTGATGTTTAATAACTTTTTCTCCATCAGATCTGTACATCTTCAATATATCTTTGTGGTATCATGCTTATATTGCCTCTAATTCCACTCTCAGTCATCATTAGACATACGTCATAATCTCTCATAAGTTCGAGTTTTACATCTGATGCCTTTAAAGCAGCATTATGTGCTAAACCAGGTTTACTGCAGTAGTGCGTTCGGTCAGGTTTGAAGTGTCATGGATACATTCCTGAACTCTTCAAAAATGTCACACAACATCAAAGACGACTAGTTTTGAAGAGTGAGTTCAATGTGAAATGTTACATAACATCATATACATTCTGCTAATTGTTATATGATACACTAGAATTGCCAAGACTTGAAGAAAAAAAAAAGACATCTATGGTTGGTTCAGTTGTTGCATTAAACATTCGTATTCATATAGATAAATATCTTTCCTAAACAATTCGGTTTAAAAGTGCCACAATGTCAGTATTAAGTAAATTTATCATTAACAGAATTGTTAGTTCTTGCAGCTGTTATTTCCTCGCCATCTTCCTCTTTATTCCATGAATTCATTGTTAAATCAAATTTACTTTTCGTCACTGTTCGGTATGGTGCTTATTTCATAACCAATAATTTTATCAAGATACTTGATACACAGATGAATCAATAGTGCCATGGATCTGGCATATTATGAATCAATAGTGCGATGGATATGGGATATCTGAAATTAAAATTCGAGTCTCTAAGAGCTGGACTTCTGCAGTTACCTGTTAAGTGATTCGTTGTCTCTAGCTTTCTATTCAAATATTGTATTCTCACAGTAGGAGAAAAGTTCTCACAGCAATAAAAAGTACTCGTTTATGTTAAATAATTATCGTATTTATATCAAAACATAGGTTTAGCGCTCGTTATAGGTAAGCGTAGACTAGTCTTGCTATTATGCCCAGCCAGTTATAAAACACCCAGATGCAATCCGTACCTCTGTATATCATAAGTCTGTAACATTTGAAAACTAAATTAAAAACCCCATAGTATATGCATTTAATAGATCGTAAAGCACACAATGTACTGGTTTATTGTTCTTGTTGTTGCTGTTATATGTTTAACGCCATTTTCAGCACATGGCGGCCAGTATGCCTGGTGTAGGAAGAACCCGGGAAACCCCTGGAAGAACCACCAGCCCATGGAATACTATACTACTAGCAAGTTTTCTTACATATCCGCGAGCCCGAGACTGGAATCCATGCAGACAGAGGTGTCATGTCAGTGTTCTATAAGGTGAGAGTCTTTTCAGGCAAGAAGTCTATCTATCTACTCTGTAACAGGGCCTTTGTGGTCTGATGTACCTCGTACATTTAAAATTTTAACCAGTTTTACATGTGTTTCTTCTTAAGGTGCTTGCTCTTTCTTGATGATACCAATTTTGACAAATCTTGCATGCCAGCATAGTTGCTTGTTTCCATACCATCAAAAGGAATAAATATACCAATATGTTTATCACTTTCTTTTTTCTGCCATTTAAACTGCTCTTCTAGTCTTCAGCTATTTCATACAAATCGAGAGAGTTTATCTGCAGGTTCAAACTTTTTACACTGTACTGTTACAAGGCTTTAGTTCAAGCAATAACTAGCTCTAGCACAGATTCAATTGCAAAGTAAACAATTTGCCGCTGTGATTATTTTGAACGTTTATGCAAGCCTTTCTATTTAACACCCATTCAGGTAACTAAGCATAGGAGCATCCTTTAATCAAGTGATACCTGTGTAATCCTGGTAAAGCCATCTTGTGATTTTGCTTATTTCTTGTCCAAATTTGCAGGTAAATGTCAAACATTTATTTACATCATTTTAACCTCTGTTCTTCATGTTCATCTGTCCATAGGTGATATTCCATGGAAAAATACTATGTATTCAACTTTTTCTCCATTCTGTGTGGTCCATTTAATAAATCAGAGACGTCTGATAGTTAAATCAAGCTGAAGTTTTACAGAGCCAAGTTAACAGATTTTCAGTGTTATTGTTTTCTTGATGTAGGATTCAGTGATGTTGGAAAATTCAAATAAGTGTAGATTGCTACTACCATAAACTCTCTTCTAATTTGCATTTCTAACTGCTATGCTTTCTTATGTGAACTCCATGTGATTTTGTTTTATCTTTAACTGTAAGAAATTTTCAAACATACAGGCATATTTCTGCTTTATATAAGCAGCTTTAGGTGCTAATTTTAATAAATAAAATATCTTGGAGGAAGTAACACCTGACATATGAACCTTGCATTAGAAAATTTTTAACTGTATTACAACTTAGCCAATTCAGTTACTATTGCTGTAATTGATGGTCTCTGCCTTCACTGTACATAATTAACTTGATCAATTATGAATGTATTGTGTATTTCAGGACCAAAAAGTACTGTAAGATCTCAGCTTTCACCATTTTGTTAGGAAGTTAGTATTCAACAGTATTTGTATTTGAATTTCTTGTCTATCAATGTTTTGTCTGTCCCCATATTTTAGTATCAAGCCATATTATTTTGAATTTCTTGCTACCCATGTTTTGTCTGTCCACCTCTTTTAGTATAAAACAGTATTGTATTTGAATTTCTTGTCTACAAATATTTTGTCTGTCCACCTCTTTTAGTATTGGACAGTGTTGTATTGGAATTTCTTATCTACCAATGTTTTGTCTGTCTGCCTGTTTGTTTCAGTATAATACAGTGCTCCATTTCAATGTTGCATCTCTGTTAGTGTGTGTTTCAGCATAAATTAGTGCTGTGTATTAAAATTTCTCATCACTGACAGAGTGCTTTACCCAGAATATACATCATTTGTACATTCAGGAACAGAAACTACTGTCATGTATATAATTCCTACCATCAGCCAAGTATTGATTTTCTGCTAGGCAATGCCCTTGCACACAAATATCACTGGGTAACCCAATGCTCATGTGCAAGCCATGCTGCAGAGAGGCAACATGATAGTCCCAAAGAGACCAGCCTTATTGACACAACATCATGTACATAGAGCAACACAGAGGCATATTCAGCAAAGGTAATTAGTTATGGTGCAGTCAATTTAATTAATCAGCAATTTTCTTAAACACATTTAATCTCAGTACATGGCTCACTTGATTGTTTTGGTTCATTTACAAAAGCGCGCAATGAATTTCCCTATTTTTTTTGCTACCATTTCTCCTATTTGAATGTATCCTTCATTTTACTGTTTTTCAAATTCTCTGTGTGTATCTATATACATACTGAATGGTCCCACTAAAGGCACGTACAGGTAAATCAATAAGCTTTGCAATGATGTAAACATAAAATTTTGATCTCCACATGAATGCCTTCCTAAATGACCAGTCTCTGCATCATTGGTGTACAGCATTCCTCTGTTCCATTGCGACCTCTGATTCTGACAAGCAACAATTATAGCACTCTATCAACTCCTTTTACAGTATTAGCATTTGTTTCAGTAGTAAGGTATTGATGGAGAGGTTGTGAACATCGCTGAAAATCTATATCTAAAGAAAGTGGACCAGTTGTTAGGTTTAGGAATATGGTGGTGTTTTTGTTTCTACCGAGTACTTGAGGAATTGGTCAAGTAGTGTAGGGTACAGGAATATGGGCTGTTTATGCAGTTGTAATGTAAGTATTTTTTGTTGGTGTTGTTTCATGAAAAGTGGTTCAGATTAACAATCTAACTAGTAGTCCAGATATTTCATATATAATCTGATTGTATACTGCATTTTTTGAACAGGTACTTACAGATAAGACAAGTAAATTAATAGATGTCATGTGATTTTAGCAAGCAATGAGGCTGATCCTGCATATATTGCTGCAGTGCATGTACCTCCCACACATATCAAAGGAAATCAATATCTTAATTATGTTATGTTATTACGTGAAATGGTCATAAAATTTTAAACAGATGTGACTCAGATGGCACCTGTTCAGGTACCCATTGAAGCAGACTGTTGGCTGACTATTTTCACATTTTGAATAGATGAAGCTATGTGATGTTTATAATGATTACACTGAAACCAAATTAGAAAATAAAAATAACACAAATATCACTTTACTAGACTTCTTTAATTGTTAATGTTACCAACAGTAGGCATTTTCACTGATAGACATGAAAATAGTTTTAATGACAGTCTGATAAAACATGATTTCTTACTAAAATTTGCCAATTTCATCATATTCATTCTAAATTAATGTTTATCAACCATGATTTTAACCAATGAAATGAGTAAAATACTGAGGTTTGATTTTGAACACCCTTTTCTAATGCTAAGCAAGTTGGAGTCGATCTGTTTGACATTCCTTTAAAAACAAAAAAGAATCAACACCTAACTCGGCATTATAAGTAAGCGGGTCGTGAATTTTCAGGATCTGCTAAAATGTGGAAGGCATGTACACAGATCTCATCTTGATTATTATGAAAATTCTTTGCAAAGTTTGGTATGCATCAAATACTTTGTAAATGTCATTATGATAATTCAGATGGAGTACAGGTTTAATGCAAATATCAACTATACTCTCAATATTGACAGAGACAAATTTTCACTTCCAATTACTGGCAAAATGACAGACATAAAGGCAATGATGATATGGACTGGCTTTAACCAGGAGATAAGTGACTACAATGAAGGCAATTAAGTGTTATACAAATAGCTCTAAAACACATCAGCAAAAAAATCACAAAAATATACTGCCATGTATAGTATTTAAGCCTCTCCCCATATATTGTTGATTCACGTATAATATGATAAGTTCTGCATATAACCTATTTAATAACTAAACAAGATGGATTTATTGGAGTAATATTTTCAGCATTTTTCAAGCCATATGGGTCTATTTCATTTTAAAATTCTTCCTTTTCAATGCAGAAGGAATGGTCTAAGAAGAGGGTGAGGTTGGCACTGTATCACTATAACTTTAAATGCAGATTCTCAAGAATGTATACAGTGGATCTCACACACTAATTAAGCCAGTGGGGATTTTGTGATGTACACAGTGGATCTCACACACTAAATAAGCCAGTGGGGATTTTGTGATGTATACAGTAAATCTCACACACTAATTAAGCCAGTGGGGATTTTGTGATGTACACAGTGGATCTCACACACTAAATAAGCCAGTGGGGATTTTGTGATGTATACAGTGGATCTCACACACTAATTAAGCCAGTGGGGATTTTGTGATGTATACAGTGGATCTCACACACTAAATAAGCCAGTGGGGATTTTGTGATGTATACAGTGGATCTCACACACTAAATAAGCCAGTGGGGATTTTGTGATGTATACAGTGGACCTCACACACTAAATAAGCCAGTGGGGATTTTGTGATGTACACAGTGGATCTCACACACTAAATAAGCCAGTGGGGATTTTGTGATGTACACAGTGGATCTCACACACTAATTAAGCCAGTGGGGATTTTGTGATGTACACAGTGGATCTCACACACTAATTAAGCCAGTGGGGATTTTGTGATGTATACAGTGGATCTCACACACTAAATAAGCCAGTGGGGATTTTGTGATGTACACAGTGGATCTCACACACTAATTAAGCCAGTGGGGATTTTGTGATGTACACAGTGGACCTCACACACAAAGTAAGCCAGTGGGGATTTTGTGATGTATACAGTGGATCTCACAAACTCAGGAAACCAGAGGCGATTTTGTGTTGGTCCAATGTCACAATTTTTTTTTTCCTATACAGTGTATAAAGCACTATAAAATTAAGAAAAATAATGGATAATTTCAAAACTTAATGCGCCATGTATCTCTTAATGTTGCTCTCAAAGCAAAACAAATGCTATAATTCAACTGATCAAAATTAAATTGTTATATAGGTGCCCAGTAAAAAATGAATGAAGTTTAATTGTCTCTGTAATAATTTTCTTCCTAACTGAGAACAGCCCAGCTCAGGACTATCTGCATGTATAGTAATTGATACCGGCCCAGCCCAGGACTACCTGTGTGTATAGTAACTGACACTGGCCTAGCCCAGGACTACCTGTGTGTATAGTAATTGACACTGGCCCATCCCAGGACTATCTGTGTGTACAGTAATTGACACCGGCCCATCCCAGGACTACCTGTGTGTATAGTAACTGACACTGGCCTAGCCCAGGACTACCTGTGTGTATAGTAATTGACACTGGCCCATCCCAGGACTATCTGTGTGTACAGTAATTGACACCGGCCCATCCCAGGATTATCTGTGTGTATACTATCTGATTCCGGTCCAGCCCAGGAATATCTGTGTGTATAGTAATTGAAACCAGCCCATCCCAGGACTATCTGTGTGTATAGTAATTGAAACCAGCCCATCCCAGGAATATCTGTGTGTATAGTAATTGAAACCAGCCCATCCCAGGACTATCTGTGTGTATAGTAATTGACACTGGCCCATCCCAGCATTATCTGTGTGTATACTGACACCAGTCCATCCCAGGACTATCTGTGTACATACTGACACCAGCCCATCCCAGGACTGTCTGTGTGTATACTGACACCAGCCCATCCCAGGACTGTCTGTGTGTATACTGACACCAGCCCATTCCAGGACTATCTGTGTGTATATTGACACTGCCCCACCCCAGGACTGTGTGCATAGAAACTGACACTGGCTCAGCCCAGGATTATTTGTGTGTACACAAACTGACACTGGCCCACCCCAGGACCATCCATGTATATACAAATTGTATGGATGTGGGGGGCATGGGAGGTTAAATCACAGTATCACATTTAGGACATAAAATTCAAATTCAGTATTATTTGGGTCTCAGGTGTCCATGTCAAAGTAAATATCAACATATGGATATTAAAATCAAATCCTTTAATGCAAAAGTAAAACTTTGCAATTTAAGGTTCTTTACATGTATCCATGGAAACATGAACGTGTCAAGCATTTTATATGTTTTAAGTTTTGGAATTATTATTGGAATTGTTGTATCTATGTTTATTCTAAATTTAACATCTTGAAATATTTAATTCAATAATAAAGAAAATGTATTCATAATTTTATTGTTTCTTCACATTTGGCAGTCATTCTTCTTAATACTGACAATCATAACATGTAATAAAGAATAAAAAAAGATTATCACACAGAAATAATATTCCACAAACATTTGATATTAGCAAAAATTAGTACAAATAAAAAAATTAGTACGAATAAAAATACACAAAATGTATACTTTAATTTAATTATTGAAAGCAATGTATTCAATAGCACAGTATACAAAATGCAAGAAATTGGAAAGTAATGGTCTTCTTTTTTCTGTCATTACTGACATGATTTAAATTTTCAAACATCATCAATCTGTAAAAATGTTCACCATTTTTCTTTTATTTTTTGGCATTGTTTTTCTATTATTACTTAGATTTTGCAAATATATCCTACTTAAGAGTCAGCTGATATTTTTATTATTTAATGTAAAATTATTCATACACATGCTGTTGTAAGTAATATAAAGTGTACAGATATTACAGACACAGTGTATTCAGCTAATCTTCTCCCTAAAAAATAAAAGTAATTCTTTGGACATAATTCTTACACAGAAGAACAAATTCAAAAAAAGATCAGATATGAAATAATAATAGCACAAAATTACTGTAAAGTTGCCAAATATCATATTTGGGATTAAATTATATTTCCATGTACATAAAAATGTTTAAGCAGGGATAAAATATCACGTAGCTCCTAATCTAGAATTTGAACTTTTTCAAAATTTTCTAAGTTAATGATTTGTTTAATTTAATGAATAAATCATTACACATTTAATGTTCTGTTTATACTGAGTAACTATAAAATATATTTTCAATGTGATGCTTACAATATATTTTTGTATTTATTCACAGAAAGAAATACAAAACTGTAATACTGTAGACATTTTTTCATACATTAATAAATTATGCATTACAACGTGCAAAACTTTTTATATACTTGGACGGAACTCTTAGAAATTGCACAAATAATAAACATGGTCAGACAATACAGATTTTGTACATTATGTACACTGGCAGCAAATTTAAATAATTTTAATAATGATAATGAACATTATTTACAAAAATAAATGCAATATCAGTAACATCTAAACAATTGAAAAAAATAAATAAGCTATCATAAATTTTGATTATCTTAAATGCATCAATTTGAAAACATATATAAAATTCACTACACTTTTAGCTAGTGAATAAAGAATAGAATCGTATACATTTCTTCTCATCTCTGTACATAAACCATGTAATTTTTATATGGAACTGTACAAAAGACCATTGTGAAAGATGATACCTTGGTAACTAGGACCAAACTTAGACATGTTTTGTTCGTTGCCAATGAAAACAATTTATTTTATTTATTACTGCTTTCATGCTGTTGAAGAAAACAAATGGAACCATAGTATCTGAAGAGCTACATGATACAGTTGCATTTCTTTCTCGATGTGGATGAATGAATTTCCAGAGTAAATATGACATAAACTTAGGTCAATGAAATTTAAGTGACAAATGCAAACACTGCATTCAACCAAGATGGTGTAGTTAAATCCATTGTCTATTTTCTGTCTTGCAGGCATTAACATATATACTCATTGAAGAACTCAGACCTAGATCTGCCATTGCATAAGGTACTGGCAGATCTGGTTCTATACAGTTTGTATAGAGTAATCAGTACAACAAACAACATGAAGTCTGATCTACCTGTGTATTATGTGATGGCAATTCTGGGTCAATGTTGTTTGCAGCTGAACCTTTAAGTTAGTATATATGGTATGTTGTACTTAGAATGGTCATTATAGCAAGAATATAGTAACACATTGGTATACTGTACCTAAAAAAAACTTAATTTTAACATCTAATTATTATTTATTATTTACTTATCAAAGCTGGTTCTGTATGTTTTTATTGCTCCCCAATAACACAGCAAGTTGGGTTGTGATCAGGTCTCAAAGAATGCTTATCCTACTGGTAAATAAAGTGAGTATGTTTTTCCTCTAATAGTCATACTTACTATAAAGTATCCCATAATTATAGTCTATATACCCATTAAGAAAACAGCTAATGCCCACATCCAAATCATACTATAAAATACAGTGGTATGTTTTCATGTTTTAAGGCACATCAACTTATACAAGTCATACTATAAAATACAGTGGCTTGTTTTCATGTTTTATGGCACATCGACTTATGCAAGTCATCTTGTTCTGAAACAAGTCTCTTACTCAGGAACCCACCAGCTGATTCATGGAGATGGTGGAATTTGAGCCTGAACCCTTCAGTTATAAGTCCAGCATGCTAACCAATAAACCACTATGGGTCCCCACTGTTGAAAGGTCATGGCATCATGCACCTCTATGGATCCCCACAGTTGAAAGGCCATGACATCATGCACCTCTATGGGTCCCCACAGTTGAAAGGTCACGACATCATGCACCTCTATGGGTCCCCACTATTGAAAGGCCATGGCATCATGCACCTCTATGGGTCCCCACTGTTGAAAGGCCATGATATCATGCACCTCTATGGGTCCCCAGTGGAAAGGCCACAACATCATGCACCTCAATGGGTAACCACTGTTGAAAGGACATGATATCATGTACCTCTATGGGTCCCCACAGTTGAAAGGCCATGACATCATGCACCTCGATGGGTCCACAGTTGAAAGGCCATGACATCATGCACCTTGATGGGTCCTCACTGTTGAAAGGCCAAAACATCATGCACCTTTTATAATAATATTTTTTATTGTTGAAGGGGTGGCCTTATAAGATTGGGGACCACTCTATATATTTCAATCACCTGAAAAGAATAACATCAGATCAGAAAACTTAGCAATTCTATTTAACACTACAATGTAAAAACAAAAAATATAAAAATAATGCTCTATTTTTCTTTTGCCAATGGCGATATATCTCTAGTAGTTTCAATTTGGCAAACTCTGAAGTACATGCTTCTACTGTAGCACCAAATATAAATGACTACACTTTACAATGAAATTTTAAGCACCAGTGTGTAACAAAGAAAAACAATGGCTTGTGGTTAGGGTGTTGGAGTTGTGACTAAAAGGGTGTAGACTTGATTCTCACCATGTTACCACCCTCAGTAGGCTACCATGGTGTGTCCTCATGCAAGGACCTTTCATTTAATCGATATAAACTTAAAATGTTTCTGCACCATAAAAAAAAGAACCCATGTATGATACACCTAATTAAAACCAGTGTAGAACTAGGTCTGTGCTGTTCTTAAATAATAATTAAGGCACTTTAATAATTACCATTGTGTGTTTGTTTTTTAAAATCCTATGTAGAAAAACATTATAGAACATTACAGTGTAGTTCCTAATCTGATTATACAATGGCAGACCTTGGCCTATAGCCAACGACGAAATGGAACAAACAATCAAAACCAAACTCAAGTCAAAATCCTTACAAGAAGCCTGACAAATAACATCCAGTCACAGATGTTGAGATGCTATCGTATACTGGAATCTTATAAGAGAGGAACCATTCAATATTTTAAAATGACATGAGATGAATACAACTGGACCTGAAACATATTAATTCTGTCAAGACAAAAAAGAAAAACTAGGAACTCAATTTCTTTAACTTTTAGTGATTATCACTAGAATAGTTATGTTCTATATCCAACACCAAATTTAATACAGTACATTTTAAACTGACTGAAACTTTGATCTGTAATGTTACAACAGGAAGCAATGCGGTGTTGTTATTTGTAGGATGTACTTTATCAACTAGTGTAGTTATTGAGAATTAACTTTCTGCAAGATGTTCGATATTTACTAAACAGTAAATACTAGAATGAACTTTCTGCAAGATCTACCTTGTTAACTCATGTACTCATCAAGAATGAACTTTCCGTGTGCCAAACAAATCTTGTAATCAGAAACATACATAGTACACAATACTTACCTGGTAACTATGCATGCCATAAACAACAAATTACAAAATTAAAATGTTAGCCAAGATGCTTAATTTTGTTATATGTTGACTCATTTCAATTTGAAAAGATCAATTCTGTTTACTAATGAATCAAATTAAACTCAATTCATGAACTAGAAATGTGCTGAAAAAACATGGATGCATGTGGCACTTTGATGCAATATATGAGTAAAGTTTCAAGTCCATAACTCATTAAATTTTGTCATAAAATAATGCAAGCTGTAAATCAACACATCAAATTTGGTTTAAGTGAAAAATGAAATTCACAATATATGTCATATGGTAACATGATGTGATAGATTAATTTCACAACATATGTGATATGGTGATGTGATGTAATAGATAAAATTCACAACATAAGTGACACAGTGACATGTGATCAATGAGACAGAAAGACGTGGTTAACACTGCACCCTCAACTAATAAGGTGGGGCACACAAACTTCTTGGAAAGATTCCACATTTATGGTCATAAAATCAGACCCTGTTGGAAACGGGACCAACTATAGTCTAATTTGTCTCAAGGTTCTCTTAACAACAAAAGAGGTATCCAACAGTTTAAAAAAAGAATATCTCCTACACAGTAATAGGCAATACAAGGTTCTCTTAACAACAAAACATGTATCCAACAGTTAAATAATAATACCTCTCATGCAGTAAAAGGCAAAATAAAAAAATAAAAAATCTCAACAGAATCAGCAGACTAAACTGATGAAAATCTTCCTTGGCATATTATTTCAAGTTAAAATGTCCAAAAAAACCCCCCAAACAATTATGATCTGGAAAGGAGAGTTTAAGAAAGGCAACAAGAATAAAGAAGTGAAACATGATGAAACAAATGCGAAAATAAAACCCCAAATGTGCTCATTATTTGAAGAATTATACACTGAAGCTTACTTATAACGCAGTGTTGAGACCAAACTTCCTTATACTGGATACTTTTTGGGACCAAACTTTCTTATACTGGATACTTTTGGGACCAAACTTCCTTATACCGGATACTTTTGGGACCAAACTTCCTTATACTGGATATTTTTGGGACCAAACTTCCTTAGTTTGTAAAGTGGCTACTTTTCGGACTAAACTTTCTTAAGCAAGGATGGAAAGAAATTTTCATACCTGAATACTGCTGGGACCAAAAGTCCCTTGACTGGATACTGTTGGGATGAAACTTCCCTATCCTGGATTAATGATTAGAATCAATGATGGAATTGAACTGCCATAAAGTGGACTCAGCAGGATACAAACTTCCCTAACTGGATACTGTTTGAACCAATCTACTTCATTCAGATACTTGTGGGACTGACATTTCCTAAACTGGATTGGGATCAAACTTCCCTAAATTGGATATATTGGACCAAATTTCCCGAAACTAGATACTGATGGGACAAATCTTTCTTAAACCAGATAATGTTGTGTCCAAACTGTCATAAACTGGATACTGTAAAAAAAGGTAACTTCCCTAAATTGCTTACTGTTGGGATCAGATTTTCCTAAACTGGAAATTTTTGGGACCAAACATTTTGGGTGTTTTATAAGGTGGTCAATAGGGAGAAACTTTATTGGTATTCTGACCTACCTATGTAGCCAGTCTATAGAAGAACCAAGTTACAGAGGGTCACTGAGAGGCTTCTTTCTACTTTTAAACCAGAACTTCCATTGCCGTGAGTATCCTAGTAACAATCTACTCCTTTAATAAATGTTATCCATGTTTTTAAAAATATATTTTAAATGGAAAATGGAAGTTATTTTGTTATCTGACAATAAAAAAAGAGTCAAAAATTCCTCCTTGTTTAAAAAGGGAAAATACTAACTTAATAAAAGTAAAAATGATATTTGATATTCTTCTTTCATGCACAAACAAGTCAGCTGTTAAAAATAAATTCACTTGTACATACTGAGAATCTGATTAATTAAAAGTGCCTTATGTTGTTTAAGTTACTTCTGGGGTTTTAAAATACATCTTAGTGAGATGAACCTGTGTTATAGAGACACCTGTTTATCAAGAAGACCATTAGTTCTTTCTTTGTTCAAGGTCTGGAAACATTAATTGTAATTCGTTCATAGCAGATAACATTTTCTATTCTGTGTTAGTCTGTGTCCCATTGAATGGTAAACGCTGTTGATAAAAACATAAAAATACATGTTTTGATTTAAAGGTAATTTGATGTCTTTGACATTTGTGGAAATTCATGTAGCTGTATTGAATACTGATAGCATGTATAATGGCAACTGAGCATTCTCCAAAATGTATTGCCAGAGAGATGTACCAAAAGTACACAATGCACAGCAATACCTAGAAACCAACTTTAGCAAACATCCTTATGAAAAGCCATGTACTCATTTCCTATAGACAATAAAGTTAACAAATGCTGAAAAAATATGATTTGGACTCGTGCTGCATTTGCCAACTTCACGCCATGCCCGACATCTATTGTTGACATTTCTGCTGTGATGACATTGATATGCTCTAAGTCAATCACTGCCAATTCGGCACTGTTAATTCAGCACCATCAATTCGGCACTGTCAATTTGGCACCATCAATACAGCAGTCAATTTGGCACTGCCAATTCAGCACTGTCAATTTGGCACTTTCAACTGTCTGAAAAACAGGACTTACACAAATACAACTGTTCAATAATTGTACATATTTTTTCAATTGTCTAATAGATTTATTTCTTCAAATGAATTGTTCAGTAAGATGCTTACAAAATATTCAAGAAGAAAATTACTCCATTTTTAGCCAATCATTTAAGACCAGTTATAATCATCTGGGGCTCAAATTGTCCCCCACCCTCTACCCCATTGGATCCCTCTCCTCTCTCCCCAATAATGTGCAGTATTAGACACTTTCAACATTTGTGCAAGGGGCAAGGGAGGTAATATATATACTATTTGACTGCAGAGAATGCCATTTCCAAAATTTGACTAGTTTTTCACTCACTTTTTCTATGGTTAAAGGAAATCTGAACCAATAATAACAGCTTCTGATATCTGTATTAATTACTAGCATCACACAGCTATATCATTGTTAACACACTGACTGGTATATTATTCTACACTTAACTTCATTTGTTTTATTCCCAGTATCTATAAAATGACCAATAAGTCAGGCAATTACACTGGTAAACTATTTCCCCAACTATGGTAATTAGCAGACTTTTGAATAGGTACCAGATTGATCAATTGTGTGTCTCTAGTTCATTCAGCACAGCATTGCAAATGATATCAAAGTCTGTTTCTCATTGAATTTTCATGTCAGCATCTCAAAATGTTGCTAAAATTACTGAATTCATTCATGCATTAATGATTTAAATATAATTCATACTGACATACAGAAGAAAACTATTCATTCAATACATGCTGAAAAAAATTGGTCTCTGTACATGTAATCCGCCATGTTTGTCCCAAGTTCTGGAAGAGTCCAGTTTTGATACTGCAAAGAAATCAAAGTGGGACAACTACATTATGACTAAATAGGAAAGCTGATCACACCTTAATAAACAAATTGAATCTTCCACATGTGCTGGTGGCATAAAAAATCTGATGTGAACAGACCACACTGTTTTAACATGTATTTAATGTATTATGCTCTATGTCAATATGAACAGTGTTGAAATACTCCGTTTGTGAAACAAATTGGTTACTTTTAACCTGAAAATTCACTGAACTACAGATGTGGTTATCATTTGCAATGCTGTGTGGATTGAACGATAACCGCTTTGATCATCAAGCCTGGTCTCTAACTGGTACATCTGCAACAATCTCATCTCAAAAATCCTGATATTTAGCTTTCTTTCTTTCTTAAATGTAATACAACTGAGTTCCATATACTGTCTAAACTTAGCTTGTTCATACAGAATCAAAACTACACTGACGGAATGGATTTTACAAGTGCAGCAATGTAATGGTCATTACAAGTGACTGATGGAGTCATTATTTTAAGTGAAAATAGATTTTGTGGTCACAACTTGTGATAAAAAAAACAAAAATTGAGCAACAATTTTCTTTAATGAAAAATTCTAGAGGAAAAAATATTAAATAAAAAATATTTGAGTTATTTAAATACTGCATCCATAAGTTTTCAAAAGGGACTGAAACAATGATTTTAGCAAAAACTTCAGTGTCATTTTGACTTTAAGATGATATCAGGGGAGAGAGAGAGAGAGAGAGAAATGAGAAGTCTCCTTTCAGTGGGACAGGACTTAAAACTGAAAGCAGTTCCTGTTTTGTTCTAACTGTTGCTTAACTGATTAACTAATGTAACAAATTTGAAGTAAAACATAATGCAAGGTTATAGAAGAGTTTAGGTAATATGTAAAGAAGACTTTCACTTATTTATCATCTTTGTTAACTATAGAAATCTCTATATTTGACCCATAACACTTATTTATCATCTTTGTTAACTATAGAAATCTCTATATTTGACCCTTAACACTTATTTATCATCTTTGTTAACTACAGAAATCTCTATATTTGACCCTTAACACTTATTTATCATCTTTGTTAACTATAGAAATCTCTATATTTGATCCTTTACACTTATTTATCATCTTTGTTAACTACAGAAATCTCTATATTTGACCCTTAACACTTATTTATCATCTTTGTTAACTACAGAAATCTCTATATTTGACCCTTAACACTTATTTATCATCTTTGTTAACTATAGAAATCTCTATATTTGATCCTTTACACTTATTTATCATCTTTGTTAACTACAGAAATCTCTATATTTGACCCTTAACACTTATTTATCATCTTTGTTAACTACAGAAATCTCCATCTTTGACCCTTAACACTTATTTATCATCGTTGTTAACTAGAGAAATATCTATATTTGATCCTTTACACTTATTTATCATTTTTGTTAACTACAGAAATCTCTATATTTGACCCTTAACACTTATTTATCATCTTTGTTAACTACAGAACTCTCTATATTTGATCCTTTACACTTATTTATCATCTTTGTTAACTACAGAAATCTCTATATTTGACCCTTAACACTTATTTATCATCTTTGTTAACAATAGTAATCTCTATATTTGATCTCTAATGCTGGGCTGTACAAAAGTTTCAACACGGAGCTTGTACCACAGCAGCTATATCATGTTCATTATCTCCTTTATATTTCTTCAATGGATCCAGAAAGGCGAGGCAAAATGTATAGGAAGATGACACTACCATCTCTAGTAAGCACTTATTTTGTCATATATGCCCCAAGGTGTGCCGACTATTGCAAATTTAGCAAGATTATTTGACATGTTTAAGATAAAAACCAACCAATGCTTATATTTTCTTAAAACTACACACTGCCAATTAAATCTGATTTGAATAAAGCAAACTGTTTAACACTTTACTTTCATAAATACAAGCTGAACTTTCACACTGTACTGATGAATTATGTATGACAAGATGTCTTGTAATACTGTAACAAATGAATGTGTACAAAAAATATATTAGGCTTGGAATAATGAATTCGCTTAATGAGTAAGATTTCTCGCTCGCTCTCACTCTCTCTCTCTCTCCACATAGAAAGTAATTAAACTAAACGCTTTCTTATTTCCCGATAGGAGGCAGGAACTTTGAGCCATCATCTATTACACTGTTGTCTTGCTTCTGGAGCTGTCCATGGAGATTTAATTTTGTAACCTGAACTTCCTCCATTACAGATGAATCTGGTTTCTTTACACCATGACCACTCTTAATGCTTTTGGCACTTGGGGCTATAAAAAAGAAAACTTTACAGATAAGCTTCTACATGTAGAGTATGAATGGAATAAACTAACAAAATAATGTTGATTCCAGGTTAGCAAAGTTGTGTGTGTCCATTCATCCAATGACATACAGGGAGCTTTTAACAAAGGGTCCAATGTAATTACTACAGGTATTAGAACTTAAACTAGTCAGAGCACAAGTGTGATTCTCCCATAATAAACCCATAAATGATGATTAGCTCATCTACTATTTGTACCAAATGTAGGAAACGTTTTCTTCAAAATTCATTATCAGATGATAAGCCCATGCACACACCCCCTTTCCAAGTAGTACCATGTATGGTGAAAGCTCATCATAGGAAAAATGCTATAAAATGACATTGTAACTTGTATTATGGGACCAACTAAAGAGGGTTTGGGGGAGTTCAGTCAGACCTCAACTTTCTAGTAAATATAGCATGTTTTTCATTCAAAGAAAGAGGAAGCTGGCCATTTTAAGCAAGATGAAAATCTAACCCTCTTTGAGAAAATTTAGAATAGACTGACCACTTTACTAACTCTCTTACCTTGAATGCTGTTTGTAAAGTAGCCCATTATTCTAATGCTTTCCAGGGGAGTTATAAAAGTGTAATCAGTTGCAAGTCAGACTGCTTTATACTGACCTAGGTAAACCATTATATTTCAAAACTACATACATCCTATAAATGGAATCCATTATACAACTACTGTTATATGAAAGCATGCACTATGTTTAAGTGCTTTACAGTGTGGAACAGTGCCATCCAAATGTGCTTTACAATGAGGACCAGGGCTGTATAGATGCTAAGGAGCAGTGCTGTTCAAATGTGCTGTACAATAAGGAGCAGGGAAGTACATATGTGCTTTACAGTGAGAAACAGGGATGTACAGATGTGCTTTACAGTGAGAAACAGGGATGTACAGATGTGCTTTACAGTGAGAAATAGGGCTGTACAGATGTGCTTTACATTGAGGAACAGAGCTATACACATGTGCTTTACACTGAGGAACAGTGCTGTACAAATGTGCTTTACAATGAGGGATAGAGCTGTACAAATGTGCTTTATATCTGCTACACATAGGTACTACATAATAAGGAACCATGTCAAACATGTGCCTTATACTGAGGGATTGTGCTTTATGTTAAAATACCCTGTACATAACACAAATACTACTTTATGTAACTGAACATGGAAAGAAATATATAGTCAAGTTTACATAGAAGGGAAACAGAAGCTAACCTCTCATGGAACTTTCATCATGGGTTTGCTCAGCAGAGGCACCCACAGGGGGAATTCTTTCTCCTCTCTTGGCACTTCTTCTCTCCTTCAATGCAAACTTCCATTCATCTGTTTTAGATTTTTCTGCAAATTACAATATGAAGCAATGTCATATTATTCCGAGGTAAAACTTTAATTTTGTGTAGTTTAACTACAAAATGTACTGGCTTTGAAATCAAGAGGGCTGACATTTCTACTGGTGTTTTAAAGGCATAACATCTTCCAATGTGATAATATTTCCATCATACCAGAATCACAGACAGTGGAACACATATTTCTTCTTTTTAAGAAGTTAGAGAAATTGTAGCATACTTTGCCAGTAATGTATTCAGCTTTGCTATATTGTAAAAAGTGATTTTACGATTAACTCTTTTACAATGATACTCTCATT
Organism: Megalonaias nervosa; assembly: GCA_016617855.1. Lineage (NCBI taxonomy): Eukaryota > Metazoa > Mollusca > Bivalvia > Unionida > Unionidae > Megalonaias > Megalonaias nervosa. The sequence goes on along the minus strand of JAECUM010009792.1, from coordinate 29,339 downwards.
ACAATGATCGGAAGTAGCTCTTGTTACAATGACTACAATTAGCTCTTGTTGCCATGACTACAATTAGCTCTCATTATGTCTATTACAATTCTCTCTTATGTTTATATTAACCGCAATTAGTTCTCATTTTTATATTGGTTAAAATTAGCTCTCATTTTTATATGGACTAAAATTATCTCTTATTTTTATATCAACTACAAGTAGCTCTTATTTTTACACTGACTACAGTTAGCTCTCATTTTTGTATCTATTATGACTAGATCTAACTTTTTTTATTGACTACAATTAGCTTTCTTTTTTATACAGACTACAATTAGCTCTCATTTATATATGGACTACAATTACCTCTTTTTTACAATGAATAAAATTATCAATTTTTTTTTATGAACTACAGCTATCTTTCATTTTTATACTCATGATGATTGCTCTCATTTTTATACTGACTACAATTAGAACTCATTTTCATATAAAATATTATTAGGTCTCATTTTATATCAATTACAATTAGCTCAACTACATTTAGATCAGATGTTTTCATTGACTAAGACTGACTCTAATTTTTAATTTGACTACAATTAACTCTCAGTTTTATATTGATTACAATTAGATCTAATATTTATCATGACTACAATTAGCTCTCATTTTTAAAATATTGACTGATTAGCTCTCATTTTTAAATCGAATACAATTAGCTCTCATTTTTATATTGACTACAATAAGCTCTCTCACTTTCATATCAACTACAACTGTATGGAAATAAATCACTTTTTCATTTTACTTATATTGTTGGTTTTACTTGTGGCTGTCACATATTTTAAGACTGAGAGTCATAACAATAGGAAAATTGTAAAATGTCAAAATATTAAATTATTGATTATTCAAAGCAAAGAGTCACTTGGTTCACTATCAGCACTTTGCCAAGGTACATAAAGTACAAGGATAAACAATAAAGCAGTAGGTGAAAGATGAGAATAAAAAAGCAAAGAGGTTAAAAGGAGAAAATGTATTAAAAAAAATGTGTTGAACATTGTGTAGAAACTTGAGAAAAAACAGATCAAAGAAAGGGAGATACCAATAAAAATAAATAAGTAAATAAATAAATAATATCACTGTTTGCTAGTATGACCATGTGTTTCAATAAACTACTGCATTAACATCACTGTTGTAGGTATGAAATCATGTTCCAAGGAAACATTGTATTAATATCACTTGCATGAAGGACACTGTGCTCCAAGGAACCACTGTACAAATATCACTTTTCAGGTGTGACCTTGTGTTCCAAAGAACCATTGCATTAATATCACTGTTGTTGCACATGTGACATTGTGCTCCAAGGAACTAATTGATAAATATCACTGTTTCAGGTGTGCCATTGTGTTCCAAGGAACCACTGCATTGATATCATTATTACACTTGTGACATCCTGTTCTGACGAACCCTTGCATTAATATCACTTTTGCAGTTGTGACATTGTGTTCAAGCAACCCCTCCATTAATATCACTGTTGCAGGTGTGTCATTGTGTTCCAAGGAAACTTTGCATTAATATCACTGTTGCTGGAGTGACATCATGTTCCAAGGAACCATTGTATTAATATCATGTGTTATGGACTGGATGTATCAATGTTTCTGAAATATTTAACGTGGGATATGGACTCATTTCTTTTTCAAAAGGGGTCTATATTTGGTCACAAAGGATCAATAGGAATATCACTGCTGGAACTACTCTTACCTCGGAGAGGGGGTTGTGCAGGCACCTTATAGGGGTCAACATTCTGATCTGTTGTGACAGGAGATGAGTGGTGTTTATGGGATCGTCCCACGTTGTCTTTCCGCTTTTGTATAAGCCCTTCTTTGATCCATTCATGTTGAAGGGCATCTTCTGGGGTCATACGAGTATTTGGGTCCCAACTACAAGGAAAAATTATCGGTGCCCTTTTACTTTAAAGCCATGTTTTCTCAACATCTAGGGAAGGTTTCAAGACTGATCGGTAAAAAAAAAAATTAGGATAAGAATCTTCACACTTTTGGCAAATTTCACATTATATGATGACAATTCAAAATATCAAAACTTGCCAGAATTTATCTTATCTGCAGGATTGGGGAAGGGAGCTAGAAGATTTAATATTTATTTTGTACAAAAGTCATTCTAATTCCTGTAAAAGTGATCTAACCAGAAAAACCAATTTGTTTTTGTAAAATATGTTTCTTCGAGAATACTTACCCAATCATAATACCTTAGGAGAACTACTACTGCCTCGCAAATCCAGCCCTTCCAGGTTAAAAACTTGCAGCTAAAAAGCTAAAATTGACCTGCCCACCTAGGTGGCAGTCAAGCAGAGTGATCTCCCCTCGGTACAGGGATTGCTGCCAAAGCCAAGAATATCTCATTTACTACTGGAACAGAAGACACGCCCTCGATATGGATGTAATTATGGAAGGCTTGGAGGGTGTATGTATATTATGATTGGGTAAGTATTCTCAAACATTTACTAGAAAAAAGTGGTTTCTTATTTAAATATATTACCCAATCATAATAACAATAGGAGAATAGGAAAGAGGCGGAGGGAGATCAATCCCTTTACCCCGGAGATGCCATCTCCAGACTCCTAAGGTATGTGAGAAAGCTTGAAGATAGCCTTACTGGAGAAGGCTCCATCTGTCAGGGAGCGGCTTCAAAAGGGAAAAGTATCCTTCCCACAAATCCAGCAGAAGTCTTGAAGCCATGTCTTATGAAGATGTCGAATGAACTGGAAAGGTGACCTGTTGCACCACATCTATAGGTATTACCAGACTGAGTTGAACCCTTTGGGATGAAGGATCTCTAAGATAAAAACAGGAAACTGTTGACTTCATGCTCCATCCCATGACCTGGATAATGTTGGTTAGAGAACATTTCTGGACAAATGTTATGCTTGTGGCAACTGCTCTAACCTTGTGATCCGAAAAGCGTTAACAAATTCATTTGCGCCAGAATTATTTCTCGATATTCAGAGTGAATAACCCACTTAATCCAGGAGGAAAGGTCTGTGCTGATTTATCTTTAAGTTCATGTTGGAGAGGTAGACAATGACTTCATTACAAAAATCTGGTGACCCATAGATGGGAGCTTGTTCTTGGCAATTAAAAAGGATGAGTGCAACAGATCCATCTTGTCAGAACTGCAAGTAATTTGGGTCCACTGATAAGGCATATAATTTGCTGTTTGAGATCAGTCACCACAATGAAGTTATTGGGCAGGATGAGAACTCTATTCCCAATTAAGTTCACCAGCCACCAATAACAGGCTTTCAAAAGACAGCATCCATTTTAAAGATGGGGACATATAAATAATGATCCAGAGAGGGCCATGCTCCTATGTCAGTCCAAAATGGTAGACATCCTCTCCACAGCTCTCTGTGTTTGAATCCATTGCGATCATGATTGTAAGAGGATGTGTTTGCTGAGGTATCATCAATATGAGTCAAAAGTGCATTGTGATGCAACCTCAAATGGTTGCTGACTGAGAGAGTTGGTCCAACTGTCAAGGTTTGGTCTCCACTTGGATCATGTTACCATTGTTATGACGGCCCAAAAAGCAACCAAGGACAAAAATGTCTGCTGCTGCAATGAACAAAACTCGGCTGGCAAATGAATACTCCGGCATATCGATTGCTCCAAAGAAGCATAGAACTTACCATTGCATGAATTCAAATCTCTTTCCCAGGAAACACATTCATCTTATCTGAACATACAGACCTAGTTGACCGAATCTTCAAAGGATATGAGGTCTAAGTTATTCTAGTTGACAAGAGATTGAGAATCAAAGGATATGAGGTCTAAGTTATTCTAGTTGACAAGAGATTGAGAATCAAAGGAGAATAACATGTAAAATCATGCCTTGCTCCACAATATAACTATTCAGTTGTTGCATGTGAATCACAGAAATTCTTATAGCTGTTTAAGTGAAATCATTTCTCTTGCAAGTCCACATTGCGCAGTCTTCACAATGGAGAGCAATAGAATCCATTGTTGTATTCCAATCCAAACGCAAGAGTGTAACAGTGTTGATTGCATGTACATAGGCTGAGGATCAACTGATAAATGCTCCACTGTAGTCGAAACAGCTGTGGCAAATGCTTAGTACATGCAATGAACATGATGCCATGTCCCCAGAAACTATTGTTGTGTCCCCATGACATCATGGCAAATCTTCCATGTTCAGCCATGAAATAGTGGAGCCTTCTCCTCACCAGGATCTGTGGGAAGGGGAACTTGTGTGTATGCCACTGAGACAGGGATGGTCTTATGGTAATCTGGTGAAAATGATCGACCTCACTCTGACTCTTTCACTTAGTTGTAGGATTGTTTCCCAGTGGCAAGTACTCTGGGGACATCCGTGCAAATTTGTTGGTTGCTTTGTAAATCTCTCCACTGTACCTGAGACTGAGAGGGAAGGTTGTATGTTGCGAATTCCGTCAGCAAGATCATTAAAGAAGAGAATAGATGAAGGTTACGAGCATATCTTGGGCCATGATTGGTCTTTGAGGTGGAGGCAGACAGCACTGCATATTTTTCCCACCCAATGTAACTTCATACATGCTAATATGATTATAGGATGTTTTGGTTTGTTTTGAAGTCGACCATCCTGTCATATGCCCTGCTTTTCTCTTGACTAAACTTGTAGGGCGTTTTGAATTGGTACTGTAATGTATCATTGGACATGTTGTGGTCGAGGTCCCAACAATCCCTTGTACATAGCCTAATTCAGTCAAAACAGAAGTAGGTCATCTGTGTTGGGAGAAAGTCACCCAATTCTTTATGTTGGGACGGGTTATGGGATGTTTGATCCAAATAACCAGTCCATGCATCTGCTGTGCAAGAGGGTACTTTGGTTGTTGGTTAGATCTTTCCCTCGCTGTACAGCAATAGATATTGAGTTGAACCCTAAGGTGACAAGGTCTATAGGAATTGTCAACAATGATGAGTCCTGTGGTGGTGACCTATATCGATTCTGATTGTGAAAGCAATTGAAATAATAATCTACCCAAGGTTCAAGGATGGCTCTTACGATTAAAACCAGTGAAACTTGGTGCCTGCATTCTAAGAATGCCTTTGTATACAAAACTCACCTTTATGTACCCATCTGTAGTGGAATTAAACATAACTTGAGGGGTTTTTTTTCCTATAAGCACTAGAGACTTGCAAACACATAAAAATAATAATTATAGCCCGAACTTAATGTGAAATAGCATAGGCCACACATGCAAGTACCTAAATGTGCAATGACAACAAAGTATTAGAAAAATGTAAAGGCAGAACTTTGTCGGTATAGGAAGAGAAAAATTTGGAAATATAGATGGAGTATACTTCCTTAGAAGTGAAAAAAAGTCCTCTGACTTGTAATGGCATATCTTCCAAGTAGATTCTGCCTTTTGTGAGGTCTCTCAGAATGATAGCATGCTTCTTGGCCTAAGCAGAAGAAGTAACTAAAATATTCTTGGGATATGGTGCCAATCCCTGTATCAAGGGGAGATCACTCTGCCCAACCTTATTAAGCAGATACCTTCTAGATTTTTAGCTAAAGGTTTTTAACCTGGAAGGGCTGGATTTGCAAGCAAGTAGTAGTCTTAATGTATTATAATTGGGTAACATATATTTAAAGAAGAAACTGGAAAATAGCACAACAGATACAGACCATCAAAAGTTTTGCATAAGTGGAATGAACCAAGTCTCGATTACAATTGCAGTTTGCATAATATTAATTGCTAAATAAACATTTTGCTAACATATTTAAGGTTTAAAAATATCTGTCACTAATGTTCATTAATAGGAGTGAACTACAACTGAAATATGAAATAACAATAAATAATATACTTCCAGCAAAAATAGATCTCGCAGTTACCACATATACTCACTTATAAGTAAATTTCAGCTACAAACCACACAAATCCTCATTTGCCATCATATAATGCACTAACACATCAGGGTCTGTGTTATTTGCTTTACTAATTACACCTCAAAAGCTAGGTACCAAGATCTGCTGATGCATTACATGACTGCAGATCTGGGACTGTGCAGTTGGACTCAGTTTATAAGCAAATATATAAGGTATGTCTATGGAGAAATGAATGTGATGTTTTTTAGTTCACAATTATGTCTATCAGCATTGTCAATTTCTCTCTTCATTCTCCAAGAAAAAGTTGCTTGACCACATAGCTTTACTTACTCTAAACAGCGACGAATGAATTCAAGGAAACTGGCATCACTAGTTTTGACAGACTGCTCCAAGTCTTTTGATCCAACTCGTCTCTTTTTACCCTTACTATTTGTTATACTACGAGGACTTCCTTTGGAATCTGAAACAAAATCACACCAGCTTGGTGAAGAGTTGCAAAGAACTCCAGAATCTACGTTATGAATCAGCTCTTTATCTGACTTTGAATTACCATACAGTCACTTATACGTCATGAATCAGCACTTTATCTGACTTTGAATTACCATACATAGTTACTGATACGTCATGAATCAGCACTTTATCTGACTTTGAATTACCGTACAGTCACTGATACATCATGAATCAGCACTTTATCTGACTTTGAATTACCATACATAGTCACTTATATGTCATGAATCAGCACTTTATCCGACTTTGAATTACCATATATAGTCACTTATATGTCATGAATCAGCGCTTTATCTGACTTTGAATTACCATACATAGTCACTTACACGTCAGGTCCAACTGCAAACAATATTGACCCTGATCTTTGATCACATCATGCAGGGTCTACGCTGTTTGCAGTTAAGTCGGATCTACAGTGTTCATGTGATGGTTGTGCTCATTAAGATTTATTTACAGTATTTCAACAAAACATTACTAAATTTAATAACCATTAGAAGAATCACAGATGTAATCAGACTTGATTGCATGCTGTGTGTCTTTGTTTTACAATTTTTATCTGTGTACATATCATCCATACTTTCTAAAACCCTTTACTGATGTTTTTGATTCAGTAATTTCTTGTACATCCTAAAAAAATCTGCATTTCCATATTTTGAATACTTCAATGCACACCTGTCCATATTATAGCATAAAGTTTGTTTTGGAACAGTCATGATGTTATTATATATATATATATATATACATATACATATACATATATATATATATATATATATATATATATATATATTTACACAGATAGATAGGCAGATGTCCAGACAGACAGACAGACAGATCGATAGATAGTGCTCCTGAATATTTACAATCACTATTCCAATACGGGCTATCTGGCAATACTCCCCACCTGCAATCCATGTCTACCAAACAGTATAAAATTCCCAAACCGAATAAGGAATTATTTTTAAAAAGTTTCTAATACTCAGGAACTTTACTCTGGAATAGTATTCAAGTTGAGATTAAAAATGCCCACTCTATTCCTTCTTCCAAACCCAATATATCCAGAGGCTTCAGAGATGCAGCTAAAATAAATAAATTCCTTTGGAAGAGGGCCTCAAGGTAGATTAGTTCTTGGCTAATTGTGTTACCCTCTTTAAATAAAGTCATTATTATGATAGATAGATAGATAGATAGATAGATAGATAGATAGATAGATAGATAGATAGATGTGTATCTCAAAGGAGCTATGTTAAAGACTTGTTAAAGTATGTGGCATAAAATCAATGTGCATCTAAAATGAATCTAAAATACACTGCATATAAAGGACACCTGTCTATATAGGACAAATTTCCCCTGTATATTCCTTACCAAAAAATAGCCTTTTTCTTGTAGCCTGATCTAAAATATTATTTGGAGGTAATCCCAGGATTTCCATGATACAGGCAAGCTGTTCCACTTCATTTTCCCCTGGAAACAAGGGATATCCTGTGTACAACTCGGCCAGTATGCAGCCAAAACTCCACATGTCTATTGGCATTGAATATGGCAAGCCAAGAATCACTTCTGGAGATCTGTAGAATCGGCTTTGAATGTATGTGTATACTGGAAAAGTAAGAATTTCTGAATAAAATCAGGTACTTAACTTTACAATATACCTATCTGGGGGAGGTTTAAATCATACCTGTATGCTCATAAGCAACAGCCTGTTATTTATGATCACATTCATCATGCATGGACCAATTCTATTATATAAACACGTGGTCATGAGTCAACAGCTGTTGAACATGACCAGAAAGTAAAGGTTTTAGGCAAAATATGCATTTTACGCTGCCATGAATGATCTCATTGCAAAATCAGATACAAACTCAACTAACCTTTACTTAAACCTTGTACATGCCATCACGGATCTGAAGACTGCTCTAAACACCTTGCTAAGGGAATACTCTGTACTGTCTGACAAGATTTTAAAATTAGCCACTGGCTACCATACTGGACATAAGAATGGACAGTTTTCATTTATAACAATCTAAATCCCATTTGATGACTTTTGGTGAAAATTCCATATTGATATGACCCTCCATTCAGGAGAATTAATGTCAAAATTTTCAATATGTTCATTGTAGCAGCAATATTTGAAACCCCACAGGCTTTATAACAAACTAAATCCCATTTGATGACTTTTGGTGAAAATACCATACTGATATGACCATCCATTCAGGAGAATAAATGTTAAAATTTTCAATATGTTCATTGTAGCAGCAATATTTTAAACCCTACAGGCAAAATTTTCATTAAGAACCAACTGGATATCTTAATTAGCCTTCTGGTGAAATCCGCATGTCAATAGAACTTTTCATTTGTGAGAAGAAACAAAAAGAAGATTTTCATGATTGTTGCCATGGTGGCCATACTGTATGCCAGATCAACACCATTTTCATTCAGTACTAACTATTATCTTCAGGTGAAAACCCAATGTTGATATGACTTTCTGTCCAGGAGTAATGCTAAGCTTTTCAAGATGACTGGATATTAAATTGGCATTATTCTTATTTACAGACAACTAGGCACCATATAAAATCTTTCAATGAAAACCCCATGCTGATATGACCTTCCATTCAGGGGAAGTATCAAGAAGAAGATTTTCAAGATATCTGCCATGGTGGCCATATTGGATGTCAGATCAATACAATTTTCATTAGGACCAACTGGACATTATAGGATGCCTTTAGTAGAAACACCATTTTCATATGACCATCCATTCAGGTTAAGTAGCAAAAATATGATTTTCAAGACTGTCACCATCATATGCAGCCAGCAGCTTTTTTCAATTAATACAAGCAAGACATCATAAGAAGTCTTCAGGTGAAAACTTCATGCCAATATTAGTTTTTGTTCAGGAGGAGAAGAGATAAGAATTTGACTGTGGTGGCCATACTAGATGTCCAAATGGAACCATTTGCATTTAGGACTATCCTGATGCAAATACGACTTTCCATTCAAAAGAAGAACCTTTAACCTGACTTTAAAGATAGCAGCCATGTTGGCCATATAAGATGTAAGATTGGTATCATTTTTATTAATGACCAACTAGACATTATAATAAGACTTTAAGTGAAACTCCCATGTTAAAATGAGGAGTACCGTTATCATGATTTTCAACATGGCCACTGTGGAGGCCATATTGGATGTCTAAGCAAAACCATTTAGGACCAACATGATATCATATGAAGTCTCCTGGTGATAACTCCCTGACAATATGACTTTCCATTCAGGAGGATTAGCAATAACAAGATTTGAATGTGTGTGTAAAGTTTCACAGCAAGCCACCAAGTACATATAGTTCAGGAGTAGCAATAACAAACTTGTGCTAATGGACACTGGACGTCTGAAGCCATCCTGTAAGCTCCTCCGGTCTATGAAACCCCATTAAAATTAACCTATCCCTTCTTCACAGACATGGTTATACACAGTCAATTAAAAAAAAGTTGACAATCTATTGCTTCTTTATCCTTCCATGTAATGCTGACAATGTCCCAAACTTGTGCTAACAGACACTGGACATCTCAAGCTGGGCAACAAGCCATCATCCCACAAGCTCTTCTGGTCTGGTCACTCTAGCATGATGGATACTTCCTTAAATTGGAGTTAAAATATGAACTAACTGGGATAAAAGAGTTAGTAAGTTATTTCCTTTTTCTGAATTAGTTCATTATAAAACTTATTTAAAGGATTCATTATTTCTTGTTTTCCAAGGTTACTGTTATTAAAACGTGCACATAAGGCTGCTGTCAGAGACCTCATCATCTGGTTGCCTTAGGGCATCTGTGACATTCTTATATTTATTGCTCTGATCTATTTATTAATGACACCATGGGTGAATCAGATTGTGAGTTTTGGCAATAAATAAATTTATTGTGTATGTGTCATCATAGCCTATTTAACAGTTTGAATAGGATAATAAAGTGTTACCTTACAGTTAACTCACAATCTATACAACTTGGCAATGCCTAACACCAATATACCACATGTAAACTTCAATTATCATGTTTATATTCAATGTATTTTGTTAGATATATAAAGAACAAAATGTATGCAAAGCAATTTAGGAGCAAATTTCCAGTTGAATTTTGACCTTAAAACCTGACCCTCCTGCATGGACATCTTATGAGAGACAACATGCCTTAAATGAGCACTTCCTTGGTAGGTGGGTGGGTGGGTCAGAAGTGATGGTCTCTCAAGACAGGTGTTACCATATGTGTGTGTGTGTGTGTGTGTGTGTGTGTGTTTATACCACAGGCTTGAAAAATGTTGGCAAAAAGCAATATGATATACCAATATTGTTAATATACTAAACTGCAATTCACCCATGCAATATGAATATGCATATAATTATGGTTTCAACTTGAGTTTTTCACCCACTCAATGAAATATATGTTATTTTCTCATTGCAAGCATCTTCTATGTAATCTGAAAATCTATGAAATAATTTAAACACTAACCTCTCTGATGCTCATAGCAACTGGAACCAAAGTCTATGACTTTAATGGAACTTTGACCTCTCTGTCTTAATAAAATATTTTCCTGAAAAAAGAGAAAAACAGCACTTTTTGACAGAAGTATGTTTACAAAATACAATTCATTTCTCTAAGTATACAATATGTCATGCTTATAAACTGATTCCAACTGAAAACAACATAGATCCTGATCTGTCACTGCATAATGCACTGGAAGAGAGGATCTATGTTTTTTGTTCAACTGATTATTCTTAACAGACTCAGATCTGTCAACACAAGTCTGTGTGATGGCAAATCTAAGTATATGCACTTTGCTACTGGACTTTACTTATATATATTGTACTTACTTAAGTACATACAAATTCTCTAAATCATAATGTGCATTTACAAATGAAATCAATAGGTGTGGAGATACAATTTTAATTCCCTGTTTTTATGTGACATGTGAAGAGACACAATTTAATTACTTGTATCATCTGACATGTGTGGAGATACAATTTTAATTCCCTGTTTTTATCTGACATGTGAAGAGACACAATTTAATTACTTGTATCATTTGACATGTGCGGAGATACAATTTTAATTCCCCGTTTTTATCTGACATGTGAAGAGACACAATTTATTTACTTGTATCATTTGACATGTGTGTTGAATCAATTTTAATTCTTTTTATCATCTAACAGGTGTAGAGATACAATTTTAATTGTTTGCATAATTCGAAGATGTAGAGATACAATTTAATTGTGTGTATCATCTGACAGGTGGAGATAAAATTGTAATTGCCTGCCTATCTGACATGCGTGGAGATAACATTTTAATTGCTTTTATCATCTGACAGGAGTAGCGATACAATTTAATTGCTTATATCATCTGACAGGTGTGGAGATATAATTTTAATTGCTTATATCATCTGACAGGTGATTCCTTCAATTAGTAGTATAAACAAACAAGAAAACAGTCATCAATATATGCCAAAATGTCTGTTAAAATATTGAAACTGATGAATTCTGTAAAGGAAACATTACATCTGGACCACAACTCTAATATGTGAACCAAGTTTCATTAAGACAGTTTGTAGACATTGTATTATACTTGGCAAAGAAAGTGTGATGGATGAATGGATACATGAACTGATGGACAGATTAATGAACAGAACTCATTTATATATCCTAAACCAACCTTGCTTGTGTGGAGACATAATTCCCTATTATTCCGTCAACAGATCTTGATTGGACACCCAAAAAAGGACAATTAAACTCTATCTAAAACATGCAGAGATTTTCTACCAAAGTTTAAGAAAAGGAATAGGAGGAGAAAAAAAGTAAATGAGCATGAAAAATTTCATGCTCAAAAGTGACAACAATATATATTAAAACTGATGACTATGATGATGATGATGATGATGATGATGATGATGATGATGATGATGATGATAGTACATACTGGTTTAAGATCACAATGGATGATTTTTTCTCTCTGCAAAAGTTTGAGGCACTGCAGCAGAGAGAAGGCAAATCTACGGATGAGAGCAATACTAAAGCCCTGAAAGTTGTTCTTCTTGATTAGCTCATACAGGTTCATCCTGAAAAACAAGAAAAGATCATATTACTGTATTGTTCCTAATTTTTCATACACATTTTAACATTATTTTGGGTTCTGTACACATAATTAAATGAAACCTGTTCATCACAATTTCCTGCTCGTTCTTTAGCATCAAAATTTGTGACGTTATATCAAGAAATTAGAGTTCTCAGTGTCCAGGTACTAGACTTAAAAGATACCCATGAATCTGTAACTTAAGTGAGTATCTGAGTATAAAGTAGGTAACAGCAACCCAGTTTTCTGTGTGAAGCAGTATAATGCTCCAGATTTATGGGTTCCTAAAAAGCATGCATGATGGAAATAGGACAACAAAATTCAATCTTAAAATGCACCTTTGCTATTAAAGATGGATGGACTGTGAGAAAGTGAATCAACAAAAAAACTGATTCTTTAACCGGGGGGTATACCACAGCCTGGTCTACGGAGAGTTGGTGGTGGTAGTGTTTGTATACAAGTTCTCTGTACAGAAAAGTACACAAATGTTTATGATTAATGGTGTATCAAAATTAGAGGGAACAAAAACATATAGCCAATACAGTACTTGTTTATGCAGCTTTCAATTTAAAGTAAACAGTGTAATAAAGTTTCCTTTAATAGGTACATAAAACATATTAATTTCCATAAGAAAATAGCTGAAATTAGAAATGCAAGCTTGAAGAAAGCCATAAAGCAAATATGGAATCAAACAATCACTGAATGATAGAAGGTGTCACTGAATGACAAAAGCACAATGTTTTTAAAGTAAAGACAAGCCCAATGTAAAAAGACCTTTATTTGTAAAATAATAACACAGAACAAAATCAAAATCATCTATGTTAAAACTTAAAACTGTCTTTTGTCAAACCAATCTCCAGAAATTATAACTACTCCATAATATGCTAAAATTAAGCTTGATTTTTTTATTTCCATTGTCATGTATTGTAATTTTCAAGAGTTACCTCCCTAGCATTAAAGTGAGGGATCACTGTATCAAAATATATACAATACTACTAATTTATCTCGATATCCTCAAGACCAAGGTAATACTCTCAACAAAAGCAGATATCAAGGTAAGTGTTGGAGTGGGGGAGGCTGACAAAAAATTTGCTGACAAGTGAAATTCATCCGTAAGGGTAACTTGTAATTAGTGCATAGGATCTGTACTTTGACAAAAATAAACAATGGAAATTTTGATTAAATGAAGACAAATTAGTTCGAAATACACTTGTATTCTGACACCTTACATCTGTCTTACCTTTGTGTTATACAATCCATAATGCATGAAGTAAAGTATATGCACATGAAAAATCCTTGAATTTTGGTATAGGTCACATGTTAGGAAATTCCTGTATCAGTCACATCCCGTTAGAAAAATATACAGTGTATAAATTAATCCATATAAAATGGCAGTCCTTGTTTTCTGTGCTGTATACCCACTGTGAACCAACACAAGTCACTAACAAATTAACTATGGTATGCATTGTCACCAGCAGCTGGTGGCTGTTTAGTTATTTACATGCTCTAGACTATTACTTAAACTGACCTAGATTTCCAACTGCATGAGAAAACAAACATGAACTTCTTAATGAGGCACCAAGGGAAAGAGGCTACTCATAGGGAAATAAAGATGAACAGTCACCAAGATTTTAATTAAAACGATGCACAAGTAAAATTTGTACTTCAGTTAAACACTCACAAGTTCCTGAATAAACAACAGATTAATGCCTATAAGTAAGATTATCTAATGCATAATCAATAAATCAAATTAAAATGGAATTTACTTAAAATTTAAATTAATACAATTTAAATGCTTTTAACAAAATGGGAAGGGAGGTGTGATAACAACAGTTCAGAGCAAGTTTCTTGTGTTACAGTTGTTCTTCCAAGAGATTGTAAATTTAATTTGCCTGCTGTCCGTAGCAATCATAAACAAAGTTTCTGCCTAAAAAAAAAACTACGTGACAATAAATTTGTTCCAATCACCAACAATGCAAAGTATGATTGAGAACTGGCAGTTTGTCGACATAAATGATAAGAAGAAAAAGAATTTGCTCAAGTTGGGACTGAGGGCTTCTATTGCCATGTACAGTTATTTTCTTACCTCAACATTTACATAAGCATGACAAATTTAGTAGTAACAATTGGCAACAGGACCAGGGCTTTATATTTTTGTCCACATAGACAGCTTGTCGAGACAAGTGATGTTGATATAAGTAGCTAGGATTGTAAAAAGCCATGTACAGTATTTATTCTAATTTGGTTTGCCTTGCATTTATTCAAAATTGTTCATGCCCATTTTAGCCTACTTCAAGTTTGACAGCACCTTTATCAAGTACATTTTACAAGATTTCAATTGGGGGCCAGCATTAGAGGTTTCAACTTTTTGTGTTGGCCATTACCATTTTTGAGGTGCAAAAATAAAAATAATTGGCAAGTACCATTTTTTAGGTGCAAAAAAAGAGAATAATTGGCAAGTACCATTTCTGAGGTGAAATATGAAAATGACTGGCAAGTACCATTTTTGAGGTGCAAAAATGAAAATAAATATATGACTAAACGCACATACCTATTATTGTTCTTAAGAGTATGCGTAACAAGTTAATGACTTGGGTTCTTTATGATGTTTATCTATTAGTCCTGATGATCAATATATGCAAAACAATGCCATCCAAGTTTCCTTTCACCACACCATCATGACAATACCACTAGTTGTTGAATGACTTAGGCAAAGAATTATCTCCCCTTTACCTGAAGGATAATTAGGTGTCTAAGGTGGTTACTATCAAGTGCTCCAAGGTAGGTCCAGCACTGAATAAGGCATCAAATATTGATCACTTTCATATTCATAATTCAGTACTTTTAACATATGATAAAAAAAATTAACACAAAGTTACTGTGTATTTCGCATTTTGTAAAGTGAAAAATAAAAAAATATTGTCATTCTTACTGAGGGATGTTCCAGTACAACATACCTTGGACCCAGGGAAGGCACTTTTAATGTGGAGTACTCACCCATAGATGCAATTTAGAATTTTCCTATCATTTTAATGTGAATTCAATGAAATAAATTACCCTGTCAAAAAACAGCCTTCTCTGGGTACCATGTATGTTTAAATGGAATAGCCATGACACTCTTTTGCAGACTGATCCAACATCAACTCATCCTCTCTATATCAACAGTAGTTTGCAAGATATTTCTGATTTCAAGATCACAGTTTTTTGTGCATACCTTCACCTCCATTAAAACCATCTCATTTCTTATTTTGAGTGATTGTAATTCACATTACTTTATTTGTCAGCAATTCATCACAGCATTAAACTGTGGAATTCACATGGCTGCTTGAACTGAATACAGTAAAGCATTATCAAGCAAATGAGTGATAAAGCTAAAACAACTTAATAAATTAACAGAAATTTGGCATGCAGCATCTTTGCAAATACTGCCCATAATTGAAACATTGAAATGTATGCATATTTTGTGAAATATACTGTAGAAACTACAGTGAAACCATAGCAGTAAACAGCCCATGATGTTTCCTTAGAAGATACATGCCAAATTTAGCTACAATACAGTGATTCTCAAAAAATGGAAACAAAAATAATATTGGCAGATGTACAATATGATTATTACTGGGTTCCTTTGACACTGTCAAGCAGGGCACTAATAAAAAGCATGATTAAGAGATTTATTGTGCTGAAACAAAAGCTATAACTATTAAATTATGATACAGAAACTGACAGATTGATTTGTCTACCTGTCAAATTGTAACAGGTACATAAAAATGACTTTGATTTGTCTGCCTGGCAAACTGTCGCATGTACATAGGAAAGACACTGATCTGACTGCATCACTAGCACTGATTATTGAAATGTCATGATAATTAATGTCCAACTAAATTAATGTATATATTACTGTAAATGTTTTGAAGAATCAATATTTACCTTTTTGTCTAATATAGAGACACTTACCCCATCAATTCAAAGGTAATGCACAGATGGTTTCTGAAGTAGAAATACTCTCCCATGTGAATGATGTTAAACTGGTTGTCTTTGTCTTTCCTCCGAAGAGTGTCCAAAATTTTAACTTCCACAAGAGCTTGGTGATGAAATCTACATTTAACAAAAATTAATAAAGTTTCTTTTATTCAATATCATGATACTATTTTTAGATATTTAAGACTGGAAATGGAATCATGCCTATGATAATGTATTAAACGAACAAGAATAGTGGAAACAGCACATATAAATTTTTCATACTAATGACCTTGACCTTTGAGTTAGAGACTCAACTATTTGTATGTCAAAGCATGGATTTGGGTAAATTTTCATCCAAATATCTGTAGGGGTTAAAAAGAGACAACCTGAATAACGAAACAGGCCACTGACTCACACTATTCCCCTTGTGACCTTGACCATGATGCAGCAGGTATGACTATCAATACAGGAGACACTGTCAGTACAAAAAAATATCTCATTTGTTCAAAAGTTATACCCAAACATAGATAATGATCACTGATTTATACTCTCTCTTGCTGTGACCTTGACCGTAATGCATGGGGCATAATTATGGCACATAACACACGGTCTAGTCATGATATATAACTGGATCAAGTTTCATGAAAGTATCATAATGTCATATAGTCCAGACAAGGATATACATCTGAGTTACATTTCTCTTGCTGTTACCTTCACTTTGTGTAAATGTGGAACTATGTAGCCGCTGTTGTGCTCAGGTGCCATTAAAAGTTAATACATACATACATAGCATCACATTGCTCATTTCCCTTGTCATGTTACATTTAGCTGGAGGGGTTTATCTTCCAAGAGTTTTTAATTCTCATTTCCCTCTTCACATTACATTTAGATGGAAGGGTTTATCTTCCAAGAGTTTTTAATTCTCATTTCCCTCTCTATATTACATCTAGCTGGAAGGGTTTATCTTCAAGAGTTTTTAATTCTCATTTCCCTCTTCACATTACATTTAGCTGGAAGGGTTTATCTTCCAAGAGTTTCTGTGCAATTCTTGTTTCCCTCTTCACGTTACATTTAGCTGGAAGGGTTTATCTTCCAAGAGTTTCTGTGCAATTCTCATTTCCCTCTTCACGTTACATTTAGCTGGAAGGGTTTATCTTCCAAGAGTTTCTGTGCAATTCTCATTTCCCTCATCATGTTACGTTTAGCTGGAAGGGTTTATCTTGCAAGAGTTTTTAATTCTCATTTCCCTCTTCATGTTACATTTAGCTGGAAGGGTTTATATTCCAGGAAGTTTTCTGCAATTCTCATTTCCCTCCTCAAGTTATATATAGCCGGAAGGGTTTTATGTTCCAAGAGTTTTTGTGCAATTCTCATTTCCCTCGTCAAGTTACATTTAGCTGGAAGGGTTCATCTTGAAAGAGTTTTTAATTCTCATTTCCCTCGTCATGTTACATTTAGCTGGAAGAGTTTATCTTCTAAGATACATCACAATCATAATTTTGGAAGCATATTTTCTTTACTCTAATCGAACAGCAATGGAGAATATCATGCTCACTATTTCTCAC
Source organism: Megalonaias nervosa (assembly GCA_016617855.1). NCBI lineage: Eukaryota > Metazoa > Mollusca > Bivalvia > Unionida > Unionidae > Megalonaias > Megalonaias nervosa. The sequence goes on along the minus strand of JAECUM010009792.1, from coordinate 11,323 downwards.
ATTTTTCTTTCAAAAGTTCAGACAAAAACACCTCAGCTGATTCACTAAAATGAAACAGACTTTAAAACTTATAATGTTCCATGAATCAGTTACTAAAAATGTACATGTCTTAATCATGAAAAATACACTTAACAAAATCTGACAGCCCCAAAATATGGCGGTTTCATCAGGTGGCAATAGTTTGCAAAGAACTAAGTTGATTTTAAAAATGTACCACCTGATACATGTAATAATCAGTTTTGAGAAACAAGCCTGATGCAAATTATTAATCTCTCATTTACTGTAAATTAGCACCAGCTTTCAGTGATAACAAAATGTCTGGGTATTAAAAATTACAAATAATACAATACTAATTAAAAAAGAACTATGTCATAAAAAGTCATAACATACTGCATTTTTGAAAAATAAATGAATCTACAATAAAGAACTCTTTTTATAAGGGACCTTGGTATAAAGCAGTCACTTTTATAAGGCAGGTGTGGTTATGGATTCTGTGTCATTTTTTAATTCTAGTATTATACATAAAATACCTCAATATCAAGGTGGTCCCTTATACAGGACAGGCATGGGTATGGATGCCATCTAATTATTGAATACTAACATTACGTATAACATATCTCAATATCAAGGTGGTCATTTATTTAGGGCTGGTATGGTTATGGATACATTTCATTACAGAATAATAATACTATGAATAAAATATCTCAATATCAAGGTGGTCACTTTTATAGTACTGGTATAGGTATGGATACATTTCATTATTTAATACTGACATTATGTATAAAATACCTCAATATAAGGCATCCTGTGACTAGCATTATGATTATGACTCATGAACAGTGTTATAGTGAGGGAGCACTGAAGAATGACTTTCGGTGGGTGTACAAAAACAAATGATAATAACAATTATGATTCAAAGTGACAAATTAAGTTGCTGTTGTTGTTGTTGTGGGGTTTAATGCCATTTTTTCATCACACGATAGGCTATACATGGCGTCCAGTATTAATGGTGGAGGAAGAACCCAGGAAAACCCCGGAAAGAACAACCGACCCACGAGAAGCTACTGGCAAGCTTTCTCACATACCCACATTGGCCGAATCTGAGACTCAAACCCACGCGGACAAATTAAGTACTTCAAGAACAAATTTATTTTGTAAATGTTCATGAACTTCAGTAGATTATTAATATTGATCTCTATCATGTAATTTTATACCTTTTCTTGTTGCGTATTAACTTTACAGCTACCATCTGGTCTGTCTTGTGGTCATAACACTTGACTACCTGTCCAAAAGACCCTTTCCCAAGCACCTCTAGAATCTCATATCTGTACACTAGATGATCGTGCATAACCTGAAATACATGAACTATTGTATTTCATATCTGTACACTAGATGATTGTGCATAACCTGAAATACATGTACAGTTCCATCTCATATCTGTACACTGGATGATTGTATATAACCTGCAATACACGTACAGTTTTATCTTGTATCTGTACACTAGATGATCATGCATAACCTGAAATACATGTACAGTTCCATCTCATATTTGTACAACAGATGATTGTACATAACCTGAAATACATGTACTGTTTAATCTCATATTTGTACACTAGATGATCATGCATAACCTGAAATACACGTACAGTTGTATCTCACATCTGTCCACAGGGGTCAAGCTCGACTTGAAGTTTAGGGAGAAGTGACTTCTCCTTTTGGACAGAACAGAGAAAAGTGAGAGTTCAACAGGGAGAAGTGGATGTGAAGCAAGAAATGCAATATATATATATATATATATATATATATATATATGTGTGTGTGTCTGTGTGTGTGTGTGTTATTTGAATTATGCCCTCTATTTCCCTGTATGCATATTTGCATTTAACACTGGATTTAAGCAATACTTTATTTTCAAGTCAAAAATTATCTGAGTTAATTTGGTCATATGACTCCAAAAGAGAATATAAACTACACTGTAACGAATTTAAACTGAGTAACCAGATTATATTATTGTAATTGCAAGCTAGTAAAAATGCTTAATCAACTATCTTTAATCAATGTTTTCAAATTTTCTTTATTTTTTTATATATTTTCTCAATAATGGCACTTTCAAAGATTTCTAAACGCATTTGAAACAACCCCTGTACCATGTACATGAGGGCAAATGCACAAGTGTCTTCAAATCATACTGTTCATCCTCATTTCTTTGTTGCAGATAAAACATTACCATAACTATTCATACATAACACACTAAAATGCATAAAATTACAGACATGGCTCCTTTATAGTCAGTATATGAGTTAAATCCTTCTTTCCAACCGAATCAACACAGACGTGAGTGCATCTGTTTTTAGAAGGAGGGGTTTTCGTAATATGTAATCTTTCACTTTGCTTCATTACAACGGTCCATTGATAGGATTGCAAATTTATGGTTTATTTATTTGTCTACGTACTTGTAGTAATTTTAGGCACTGGTTAAATAGTATCTGCTTCACTGCTTTTTTCTGTATTTTCACAAATACGAGTTAAGTCAGAAAACAACTTTGACCTTACAAAACTTCTCCATTCTCATGAATTCCACAACATAGCACTGTTACATATGTTTATGATCTACATAATTGCATTTTAAAGTTAAATCTTAAATAACATAATACTGTAACGAGGAAACCCCATGGATTTAAAATATTTCGTTTCGTTATTTACTATTTTGTTTCGGTAAAGTTTATGTTGTTATTTTAAATGCTTAGCGGGCTTTGTAGTGCCATCTATTGTGTTAGTTCTGGGTCACGTGATTCCGCCTGGGACCAACTGTGGCTGCTATGGTGGTGTGTTAGGAAGCGGTATAGTGTGAAGACGTCCCCTGTAGAGAAGCAGTATAACCACCCCGCCAGAGCAAGCACACTTGGTCGTATTATGTTGGACAGGAGAGAGCCAGGCCAGGGAATCAGAAAAGATTAGGGACAAGGTCTTTCGTCGACCAACAGCCCGGCGCTACAAGGCTCGTCCAAGCAACGCAGAGGTCTTGCGGTAATACAGATTTTTGACTGAGGATAGCTCCTCTTTCTTCATTTTGCACTGTTGTCTCTCTGTCGATATCGATCGCATAATGACGCGACTCTGCAACCAAGTCTGTGACCAATCTGCGACCCTGCGACAAGTTGGCGACTGCAACCAGTCTGTGACCCAGACGGCGACTGCGACCGAGACTGCGACAAGTCTGTGACCAGTCTGCAACCCTGCGACAAGTCGGCGACTGCGACCAGTCGGCGACCCTGTGACAGGTCTGCGACACAGTCGGCGACTGCAATCAGTCGGCGACCCTGTGACAAGTCTGCAACCAAGTTGGCGGCACACAAGAAGCCAGGAATAAGACGGTATCCCACTGAGGTAGAAATCTGTCACACTCTGGAGTGCCAGTCTTTAGACAGATTCAGCGGGGTATCACTCCAAATACAAGACCTATCCTAAAGAACCTGAGATAGCGAGACTCGGGGCATTGTAGCCGAGAGAGTGTTCCGCTACAATACCTAGACTTAGCTTTCTATGAATTGTATATTTTTCTGAATATATTTGCTCAATGATTTACAAACACAGACAATCTAATAAACTGGAACTTCCCAGACATAGCTATGTCTGCCATTATTTACCTGTTACTGGTTCACTTACAGTTTCAAACTAATTTTATGGCAAGTAGTGTACAAGAGGCAGTTAAAATATCCAAATCACCGATTCTGATCTTAAACCACAAATTGCTATTTACATACTATTGTTAAAGCTTCGAAACAGTTTGCATGTTTTATCACTGAGGGATAACATGCGGCAATCGGGCAGTGATACTGCTGCCAACTTACTCAGGAAAGGGTAAATGGTCAATCAGCTATCAAAACACATGCTTGTGAAGGTGCAAGAGTTTGTTTGTTGGCTTAATTGATATCAAAACTAGGCCTACCTACTGATGGCTTGATGAATACATTTCACTACAACACAACACTAGAACTAACCTGACTAAGGCGAGGGGTCATCTAAAAAAGTATGGTCAGTCAATGTACCTCTCAAAAAAATCACATGGCAAAGTCATTTTCGCTTTCCTAACAGAAGAAGGCGAAGTTTACATTTTTTAGGTGACTTAGTCGCCCACTTCACTTGGTAGCGTGACCCCTGCTGTATACTAGATGATCATGCATAACCTGAAGTACATGTACAGTTGTATCTCATATCTGTACACTAGATGATCATGCATAACCTGAAATGCATGCACAGTTGTATCTCATATCTGTACACTAGATGATCATGCATAACCTGAAATGCATGCAGTTGTATCTCATATCTGTACACTAGATGATCATGCATAACCTGAAATACATGTACAATTGTATCTCATCTGTACACTAGATGATTATGTATGACCTGAAATACATGTACAGTTGTATCCCATATCCGTATATTAGACGATCGTGCATAACCTGAATTACATATGCAGTTGTATCTCATTATAATGCCCTTCGGGAAAAAGGTCTCTGATATAACATGGGTCTAGTCACAGATCTCTATGATTTTAACCATACTGTTTCATTCAACCAGTCTCACATGAGATCTCCACCACACTAGGGTCTGGTAAAAGGTATCAATCATTGCTGATTCCAAATGATGGCAGTTTGGAAGCTTCTTTTCTGTTCAAGTGACTTACTTTCTACAATCATTCAAGCCAAAATTCTATTTTATGCTTAAAAGGATACAATTTAACCTCTTTTTTCCAAACAGACACTAATAATAGAAATTGTGTCTCACTCAGTCAATTAAACTGTCACTGTGTACACAAAACATGACATCATCATTACAACCATTTATTACATCACCTCGTTGATCAAATTACTTTTCCAAATTCTGAGAAAGCCTCATTCTGGTGTTGCAAGGGAGTTGTTTTTATTTACCAGACTCTCATTTTGCGAAGATCTCACTGAGTCATGCAAGGTTGAATGAGACAATACTTTTCCATATAATATACCCCAGCATAATGGTAACCTCCTCCATATCACAGTACATTTGTATGGTTCCCGTGAACATCAATACAGTAAGGGATTACCCTGTTACTATATTTACTTGTGTATAATGCATGACCAACTGTAAACAGCATTGACCTACATCTGCCATCACATAACAGTGTGAACTATTTCCCCAAATTATGGTATTTTACCCCCAAAAATTTACCGTTCTTGTTGTGTAAGTAATGGTGACCATGTTTATAAGTATTTTAGTTGTATCACCTATAAGAAAAACTCTCTTTTCTACACTATCTATGTCTCTGGCTGTACTTGTAAAATATTGACAATAGTTTTAATTAATCTTGGGCTAATTATGAAATTGGAACTATTTGTCAAATTGCTATAAATATATTTTACATGCAAAAATCTTTGGCTTTTTTCCTGAATAAATATAGTCAATTGCAAACAGTATTATGTTAGCACAGTTTTCTACTAATGCTGGTGAGACAGAACTCCAAGCATATATATATATATATAACTATATACATATCATTATATTCTATCAAAGTTCACACTTTACACATGTGGTTATATTATATCAAAGGATAAACTTAACACATAGGGTAATATTGTATCCAAGTATAAATATAACACATGGTTATAACTTTACACATATGGTTATATTATACCTTTACACATATGGTTACATTATAAATTTACATATATGGTTATATTAAAACTTTACTCATATGGTTATATTATAACATTGCACTCATAGTTATATTATAACTTTATACATAGGGTTATAACTTTACACATGATTATATTATAACTTTACACATAGTGATATTATAACTCTACGCATATGGTGATATAACTTTACACATGTGGTTATAACTTTACACATACGGTTACATTATTTCTTCATACATATGGTTATATTATAACTTTACACAGTTATATTATAACTTTACACATATGGTTATATTATAACTTTACACATATGAAAAGTAGGCATGAGGAAAAAGTAACATTTGACTGTATATCTATACCAACCAGGCATCAAGAAATTTCAATAAAATCCAACTGGTTGAGGAGTGATGATCAGCTGATTTCTCTAAATACCCAGCTTTTCAACAATTTTTCAAAAAATTTTACCATAAATTGACCACAAGAAAAAAGTACCTTATTACAAAGCAATACAAACCACACAACAAACCTGTGAAGTTTCATTAAAATCCTCAAAGCAGTGTGAGAGAATAAGCAAAGACAAGCTTTGCCATGGATAGGTGGAAAGACAGATGAATTGATGGACAGAGTGATGCATCAATCGCAACATCCCTGCTCTTTGCAGAAGTGCAAGAATAATTAAGGGGTTGTTGAAATGAAAGTGAGATAGATGAATAGTCAACAGATGGAAAGATGGACAGATCCAGCTATAACATTCTTACAAAAAGTGGTGAAGAATAAAAGCTCATCATCTACCTTGATATATGACCCATTCTCATCATCATAGCCATTGTTTTGTGCACCTCCAGGTACAACTTCCACTTTCTTTGCCTCCAGGCCAAGGAACCAGATTTCTGGGTAGTCTAAAATCTCTGTCTGTTCAAAAACTGTCAGTTTTCCTCTGTATATCTTGAGTGCATCTGCAAGATCCAAAGAAAACTTGTTTACCTTTTAAGATATGACTAAAAATGTAAACAGATAACACAGATGTCCTCGGTAATATGATGCAATTAAAGGGCAAAGATCTAAGTTAAACTGGGACTATAACTTCATTAAATTTTGTCGAAAACCAGTAAAAAAAATCCTCAACCTAGGTTTTCTTATTGAAAAGCTGCTTACCAAACTTGGTTTCAATCCATCCACAAAGTCCTTCACAAGTTAATGTGAAATGTAATTTGATGTAAATGACCTGACGGGACAGATAGATATGGGTAATACTAAATATGGTGTTGGCACACAAAGAAGCAAGATTTTTTTCTTATAATGGCAGGAACAAGAGGACCAGGTGGGTATAAGATTGCTCACAAGACTCACATATGCCTAGCAGCCAAAGGCAAGAGCATCTGGACAAGAACACTGGGTCAGTAGGCAGCTTTCTGTTGGAAAATTTCTTCCAATGTTGTTGACTGCATATGCTATGAAACAATTGTTACACCCTTTCTTAATTTTTGTTATCTCCATCCAAATTTGATGGCACAGCAGCATGTCCATCATCATTTGTCCAATATGGACACGACCCTATGCCAAGTCACTTTGTGACAAAGTTGGTCAAATTTTGTTCCGCACTTTTCTGAAATAAAGTTGTGCTAATGCTTTACTACTTTTATGAATGGCACCACATTTGATGGCAGAATATCATTTGCATAAATCTGAAAATGTTCAAGCAAGGACAATTCATTTCAAATTTAATCAAAGTCTAGATTGGATTTTTATTTGTAAGAAATTAATGGGTTTATTTTCTGTTTAGCAATGATGGCCATATCTGATGGCGGATCAGTGTGACTGGTACAAATTTTGAAAGGTCACCAAACTATGATGCTTTCTGTAAAGTCTGATCAAATCCTATTCAACATTTTTGAAGGTGTCATTTAAAGATTTTCTATGTTTGGTAACGGTGGCCATTCTTGGTGGTAGATCACTATCACCTTTACACTAATTCTAAAGGATTTTTATGCCAGGATGCTTTCTGTGAGACAAATAAACAAAGAAAATTAGTCACTTTAAAATATTTTTTTTTTTTTAAATTATATAACATACAGCCATTTCAAAACTGTGCCAAATTAAGAGTTAAAAAATATTTCTCTTTGGACAAAAGTAATTGAAGCCAGGTCAAGTGATTTTTTTAAAGTCAACTAACCTGAACAATGGATATAATAAAGTAGGAAATGGAAAAGCAACAGTAACCTTGAAAACTTGCCTTGTACCTATTAAGTTTTTACCTAATGCGTCATGTGCAGGTGATACATAATGAGCTGTAACAGCTTTGGGCCGAGATCAATTATCAACTTAAAATCCACACTAAAAACCCCAGTGTATTAGACAACTTACTGGTGCATTAATTTCCAGTATCCTGTACAAAATATGCTGAGTTCAATGTGCAACGTCTCTCCTATCTTTCCATTTGGTAGATTAAAATTTCATTTTAGCCTTGTCTGTACACTTAAGAGTCATAGAACCTGTTCAACACAGATGCTGTATCCTAAAGACCAGATGAACTGCAGCATCCATATTTTGTTCTTTTCAAAACAATATTTGCATTGAAATTTAAATCTTAATAACATAATGACATCAACATATTTGCCAAGGCTGGAAAAATATCCCATGTACTTGTTTGTGGATATATAAATTTTATTTATAAGTTTATAAGTTTTAGTTAAATGCAAACCTTATTTTAGCGCACTCACTGTGTTATAATTCACTTCTGTATGTCCCTGCCAGAAATATTGGTAAGAGCTAAGGCAAATTTACATAAAAAGCAAAAATAATTTATTTTTAAGATATGTTTGATCTCACAATACATTAATATTTGTTGCTGACAACCAGTAGTGTGAACTTTGTATAGAGACAGACAACCAGCTATGTGAACACCTTATAGAAGCAAACTAAACGTTAATCTGAAATGCTACTGGCATTTGTCAGCGCGTCTATATAAACACTACCAGTTAGTTGGTAGTGGCATTTATTAGTCTGTAGTAACAGTTACCAGTAATAGTTTGTGGTGGCATTTATCAGCGAGTCTGTGATATCATTTACCAGTAAGGTGGTACTGGCATTTATCAACGAGTCTGTGGTATCATTTACCAGTAAGGTGGTACTGGCATTTATCAACAAGTCTGTAGTAACATTATCAGTAATGTGCCACTGGTATTTATTGGCAAGACTGTAGTAACATTTACCAGTGAGGCTGTAGTAATATTTACCACTGAGGCTGTACTGACACGGTAGCTGTAATTGTCACAAACTGTGATAATTTTACCAGTACATTGTCAAAATTAAATGTCACATCAATGAGAAATGTTCCAATTCTGACTGTTTACCAGCATGACTGGTATTTGTCTGACATTTTTGTAAATGTGATGATAGGACTTTTACCAGCATTTCTGAGTCTTACAGTATAAGTAAAGGTGAGTTTCTAGTCTTCTTTCAGCTCTAAGAATAACATCTAAAGCTGCCATGAGTACAGAGAGTAGTGTGTAAGGACTTGCACAATTGAGGTACAATAAATATTTTAAAATTTTGAACTTGACACTTACCAGCAGCTGTCATTGGCAGTTTATTTCCATATTGATCTCTTTTACCTCTATCAGGAGTTGCAGAGGAATAGGTGGTGTTTTGCCGACTAAGTCCCTCTGGCTTGCTGAGATGTGGAAGTGAACTGTTTGGGTCATCTAGGTTATGTTTGTGATGCTGATGTCGATGTTCCGATTGATTCAAATGGGGTAATGTTGTTGGTGCTACAGTGGCTACAAGTTTACCCTGAAATGTGGCAGAACTGTTTTCATTTTTGCACACCAAAATTCTATGTTTGCTTATATGCCTAGATAATGAAATGGGTAAGAAATCTTGAAATCTGGCCATTTTATACAAGAAAAAAGGAGTCAGATTTGCTATACCACAGAAGCATCTTTAGCTTACCACATTAACTCTAGCATATTGAAATGTAAATCCATACTAGCAAAGAAATAGAGATTATATATATGGTCTAATGAATACAATCCAAAATCACTAAACAACAACATATATATCTTGCGTGTTTTTATTTCAGGATTTGTAACCTACATCAAGGAAGTAATATTTGTTGAAAAACCTCCTCATAACTTTGTCTCTGTGCATACCATTTTATTTCCTCACTGACTCTCTGTAATACCATATTATGTCCTCACCAAGTTTCTATACATACCATATATGTCCTCACTGAGTCTCAGTATATACCATTTTATTTCCTCACTGACTCTCTGTAATACCATATTATGTCCTCACCAAGTCTCTATACATACCATATACGTCCTCACTAAGTCTCTGTACATAACATTTTTTGTCCTCACTATGTCTCTGTAAAGCGATACGTCTGCTCTCCAGTGGCAAAGCCCCTGGTTCAGACTTCATCCCAGCTGAAGTCTACAAGGAAGGGGGCACAGCCCTGATAGAAAGGCTCCACCAACTGTTTTTACTGATGTGGCAGCAAGAGACGATCCCCCAGGAATTCAAAGACGCTTCCATAATCCACCTGTATAAGCGCAAAGGGAACCACCAGGCCTGTGACAACCACTGGGGTATATCCTTGCTCTCAATTGCAGGAAAGATACTCGTCAGAATCCTACTGAACCGCCTCACTACACACCTTGACCAGGGACTCCTACCAGAAAGCCAGTGTGGATTCCGGAAAAAACACGGGACCATCGACATGGTGTTTGCTGTAAGGCAGCTACAAGAGAAATGTCAGGAGCAAAACGCAGACCTTTTCTCCATCTATGTCGACTTGACAAAGGCCTTTGATACTGTCAGCAGAGAAGGCTTGTGGAAGGTAATGGCCAAATATGGATGCCCAGGAAAATTTATGTCCATGGTGCAACATTTCCATGACGGCATGTAGGCACGAGTCCAGGACAATGGACAGACATCTGAGCCATTCCCAGTAACCAATGGCGTCAAGCAGGGTTGTGTTCTGGCTTCAAAGACAATCTGAAAGCTGCACTGAAAGCGTTCAACATAAAACCTGATTTCTGGGAGCAAGCAGCCAGCGATCGAGTCACATGGCGTTCCTCCGTGCACAAAGGCTGCAAGTTGTGTGAATCTAGCAGGACAGCAGCAGTGGAGCTGAAAAGGCAAGCCAGAAAAGCGCGTGCCATCAACCCTCCTGGAGATGTCTCACTCATCCCTTGTCCTTTATGCAAACGAACCTTCCGTGCAAGGATTGGCCTTATCAGCCACCTGCGCACGCACAGAACAGAACCAGCCCCTACAACCCTCAGATGACTAGAGTGGTCCTCGTCGACTCAACGGACGAACGAATGATGTCTCTGTATATACGTGTGACCCTGCTTAAGCACGCTCTCTTATAACAAGAATTCGAATGTAACACAGTCATGGTGTGGCTCCCGAAATTTCATATACATGTATATTTCTCGTACACAAAAAAAATTATGTCTTAAAAGTACAAAAAAAACCCGTAAAAAGTGTATTATCATTTTGGGAAGAGATCGTGTATGAATAATACAAGACGTTTGTGGTGTGGCTTCTTAAATTTTATATGAATTTTTCTAGTACATGAAAAAATAATTTTTTCTTCTTAAAAGTACGAAAAATAATGTGCAAAAAGTTTATTCAGGGAT
>JAECUM010009791.1:0-44775 GCA_016617855.1 Megalonaias nervosa | reverse complement strand
TTTGTAATGATTATTTTCACGGGATTTGATATTTTTGAAAAAAATATCAGTCTGATTAGAACGTAAAAGTATGACTTAAGCACTATTTTTAGCTCACTTTGGTTCATAGATTTTGGAAACATCGAGTGAAACGACTGGCTATTAACAAGGTCATTTTCTGCTTGCGTGATAGCAATTTGTAAACAACTTTTTTTTTATATTAAATCTTATAGTAAGATTCGTTAAGTTCTTTCAAGGCGTACATGTCTATTGTCTGTGCGCTTTAATTGCGTTGTTTCATCTGTGTGACCACGTGGGCCACCATGTGATCTAAAATTGAGGGTTTTAATACTGATTCTCAGAGTTTTTCAGTCAGTCGATTCATACACCTTCAGGGTACAAGGTGGTTTTATTGTTGATGCCGGCTTGTTATGAAGTTCATCTATTTTATGGGATTTAATAATTTAAATTCTCTAGAAAACAACAAAAGTATTTTTCTTTATGAAAATTATGGGAAAAAGACATTCAGTGGAAATTTATTCTGGAATTCTAAACAGAACATTATAAATTGTGTTTCAACGAGGAATTGTTGCCATCAGTACAACGACCTCATCTGACGTCATCGCCTTCCATATTGGAACGTCATAGAGATTTGAACCTGGATTCAATTAGATCTGTTTAGTGATAGGGCTTATATTTTTCAATTCTAGGATTAATTTTTGGACTATATTGACAAACCGTAAGTCCTATTTCATATTTTTATCTTATTTTCTAGGAAAATAAATTATTTTGTTAAAATGTACAAAGCTTGTTGATTTCACTCTTTTCTTTTGTTACATTTGTACGAGCCTACACGTAACAGAAGAAAAGTGGGTTGCTCGTCTTGGAATATACGAATTTTGGCTAAAATATTTCAGAAAATTGTTTTTTGAAATTTAAATTCCCCTAGTTTTCAAATCCGAAACACTATTTCATATTTTGTTTGAAATCTTTATGAAAACAACAGGCTTTTATTAACAATGTCATCAAAAGTGGAGACTTTTCTTTCTAGTCCTATTCAGGAGCAGTTGGATAGTTTGAAGAAGGATGAGTTGCTTGAACTTGCCAGAAAATACGATCTTTTTGAGGCAAAATCTTCCTTAACGAAACAAGAAATTAAAAACATTTTGATTCAGTATTTGGTAGAGAAGAATGTTTTCGATAAGAGTGTTTTGGCTTCGGTCAGCCAGTCTGTATCAGACTCTAACATAAAAGTAACAGAATTAAAAATGAAATACAAGATGGAATTAGAGTTAAGGAAGCTGGAGCTTCAGAAAGATAAAGAGGAGAAACAAATGAAGTTGCAGTTTCAGAAAGAGGAGAGAGAGAAACGATTGCAGTTGCAATTAGAAGAGAAGCAATTGCAACTGCAATTTGAGAAAGAGGAGAGAGAGAGAGAGAGAGAGAGAGAGAGAGAGAGAATGATAAACAAATGAAATTGCAATTTGAAGAGAGAGAGAGAGAGAGATAAACAAATGCAGTTGGAGTTTCAAAAAGAACAAATGCACGTACAGATGCAAAAAGAGAAGGATGAAAAGGAATTTCAAATTAAAATGAAAGAAATAGAGCTGGCAAGTGAAAAGCACGATCACACTTCACATACAAATTCAAGTTTTGACATTGCAAGAAATATCAGGTTAGTGTCCCCCTTTTAGTGAAACAGAAGTAGACAAATATTTTCCTTATTTTGAAAAAGTTGCTGAAAATTTGAAATGGCCAAGGGAGCATTGGACTCAATTATTGCAATGTGTACTTTTTGGCAAAGCCCGAAATATCTATGCATCCCTGTCAGTACAGCAGAGTTCTGACTATGATTTGGTTAAGGAGTGCATCTTAAAGGGTTATGCGTTAGTCCCTGAGGCTTATCGACAAAAATTCAGAAACTATAAAAAGGAATCTGGACAAACTTATGTCGAATTTGCAAGAGAAAAAGATCAGTTATTTAAGAGATGGTGCTTAGCCAGGAAAGTTGAACATGATTATGAAAGTCTCGAACAACTTGTATTACTTGAAGAGTTCAGGAACTGTGTTCCTAATGACATTAATAATCATCTTGAAGAGCATAAGATCGAAACCTTGGAAAATGCTGCTCTTGCTGCTGATGAGTATTCCTTAACTCATAAAGTTCCTGTTGTAGGCAAATCATTCACTCAGCAGTCTACTGGGAGAAAGGTATATCAGCCTAATACGTCTCCTTCTACAACTCAGTCTGGCACAACTTTTAAATATCAAGCTTCTGATCAACTTGATTCAAAATCCTTGTTTATTCCTACGTGTACCTCTTGCAAGACAAAAGGACACGTCATTTCTAATTGTTTCAAATTGAAATATAGGCATCAGAATCAAGATACACCTATCCCAAATGCTCTTATTTCTAAGAGGTCAAGGTCACGGTCATGTATTGAAAACAATACATTTGTTGGGTGTGAAAAACCTCAGTCTGATTGTATTATGGAGAATTTTGAACCATTCATGTCGAAGGGTTCTATATCACTCTTAGGTGATTTGGCCAATCCTATCCCTATTAAAATTTTAAGGGATACAGGAGCTTCTCAGAGTCTTTTATTATCAGGTACTTTGCCTTTTCCTGAGAAGTCCTGTTCTAATGAGAGTGTTCTCATTCAGGGAGTAGAGTACGGCTTTGTTAATGTTCCTCTCCATTCTGTAAATTTGTCATCAGACTTAGTTTCAGGACCTGTGACAGTTGGTATAGTGTCTAACCTACCCGTTGAGGGCATTCATTTGTTGCTAGGCAACGACCTAGCTGGAGACAAGGTTGTGGTTAATCGACTTGTAACTGACAAGCCTTCTTTGGATCAGAAAGTTGATATTATTGAAAAAGAATACCCTGATTTATACCCAGCTTATGCAGTTACCAGAGCTATGGCAAAGAAAGCTCTTGAGAATGATTTAGATAAGGAAAATATTCCTTTAGCTGACACATGTATTGGTCAGGCATTTGATGAGGTCACTTTTACTTCTAATTTGGATCAATCAAAAAGTATTGATCACAGTGATCCTCTTTTAAATACTCATTCTCTTTTATCTAATCAGGGTGACAAACGACAATCACTTGTCGTCGAACAGGAAAAAGATCCTGAGATCTCCTGTTTGTTTCAGAGGGTCATTAGTGAAACTGAAGCCACTGAAGTATCTGTCTGTTATTTCATTAAAAATGGAATTCTTATGAGAAAATGGAGACCTCCCGAGATACCTGTTAATGACGAGTGGTCAGTGAACTATCAGATTGTAGTTCCAAAATCTTACAGACAGGAAATACTTAGTTTGGCCCATGAAACTCCTCTGGCTGGTCATTTAGGAATAAATAAAACTTATAACAAGATCTTGACTCACTTTTATTGGCCAAAGATCAAAAGTCATGTTGTAAATTTTGTAGATCTTGTCATACTTGTCAAATGGTAGGAAAACCCAATCAGAAGATACCTAAGGCTCATCTGCAACCTATTCCTGCATTTGACGAACCATTTAGCAGAATTATGGTAGACTGTGTTGGTCCCTTACCTAAGACCAAGTCAGGCAATCAATATTTGTTGACCATTATGTGTGCGTCAACAAGATTCCCAGAGGCAATTCCTTTGAGGAATATTAAAATAAAAACCATAGTAAAAGCTTTGATAAAGATATTTTTTACTCAGTTTGGCCTTCCTAAATATGTCCAATCGGGTCAAAGGTCAAATTTTATGTCTGGACTTTTCCAGCTTGTTATGCTTGAATTTGGCACTCAGCAATTCAAGTCAAAAGTGAAATTGTGGTTTCAAAGAACTTTAATTGAGAGAACTTTTGAGTCTTGTAATAGAGCTCATTCTCTCTGGCTCATTCTTCAAAATTTTCTTCAATTTAGATTTTACGGCCCTTACAAAGTAAAGAAGAAAATGAATGAATTAAATTATAATATTAGTACTCTGATCTAAATAAATTAATGGAGTACCAGTATATTGAAAGAGATAGCGAAGTAAATCATGCAATTAGTTTAGTTGTACCTGTCCCACTTACTGAGGATTTAACTGAAGAAATTCAATCGGACACTGTTGATCTTGGAGCAACAAATCTTCGGAATTCGGAAATTATGAAAGATCTAGACCAGAAACTTTTACATTTGCAACAACAAGAAAGGAATGAACTTAAACAGTTATTATTCGAATATGAGTACTTGTTTCCAGATATTCCTAGGAGGACAAACAAAATTTTGTCATGACGTTGAAATTGTAGATTCAAAACCTATGAAACAACACCCATACAGGATGAACCCTCTCAAACAGGAATACTTGAAAAAGGAAGTTCAGTATTTGCTGGAGAACGATTTCATAGAGCCCAGTAAAAGTGATTGGAGTTCACCATGTATACTTGTTCCCAAACCGGATAAAACTTTCCGTATGTGCACTGATTATAGGAAGGTGAACAGTGTGACAAATACAGATTCATTTCCATTACCAAGAATCGATTACTGTATTGACAAATTTGGAAATGCCAAGTACGTAACCAAATTTGACCTTCTGAAATGATTTTGGCAAATTCCACTAACTGAAAGGGCAAAAGAAATTTCGGCATTTGAGACTCCAGATGGACTTTATCAATATAAAGTAATGCCGTTTCTGTGATGAAGGGTTCCCCAAGTACTTTTCAATGCTTGATGAATATGATTATCTCTGGTCTAGATAATTGTGATGCTTACATCGATGATGTCATCATCTACAACGACACCTTGAAAGAACATCTAGCCACGATTCGGAAATTTGTCGACAGACTCACTGATGCAAATTTGACAATCAATTTTTCTAAAAGTGAGTTTTGCCGTACTTGTGTGACATTTCTAGGACATATTGTGGGACGTGGTCAAGTGAAACTTATAGACGCTAAGGTGAAGGCTATCTCTGATTTCCCTGTGTCTGTCAGTAAAAAGCTACTGATGCGATTTTTGGGTATGGCTGGATACTATCGGAAATTTTGTTCCAATTTTTCTAATATTGCTGAACCCCTGAAAAACTTGTTAAGTAAGAAAAACAAGTTTCTTTGGACTGAAAAAT
Organism: Megalonaias nervosa; assembly: GCA_016617855.1. Classification (NCBI taxonomy): domain Eukaryota; kingdom Metazoa; phylum Mollusca; class Bivalvia; order Unionida; family Unionidae; genus Megalonaias; species Megalonaias nervosa. Next base: position 39,712 of record JAECUM010009791.1, on the reverse strand, counting down.
GTCAAGAGGCTTTTGATAGGTTCAAAGCCATTCTCAAAAGTGCGCCGGTTCTTACAGCTCCAAATTTCAGTCAATCTTTTAAATTATCAGTTGATGCAAGTGATGTTGGGGTTGGAGCAGTATTGATTCGAGAAGACAGAAATGGTGTTCAAAGGAAAAGGCAATCTGAGTGCAGATGCACTTTCCAGTGTATAGAAATATTATTTCGTGTACACTTTTTATAATTCATAAGAATTTTCTTAAGTAATTTTATTTTACATCATGTATAATTTACATATGGTAAAAAGAAAGCTTTATTACATAAATCTTTCTTTTTCTTTATGGTGGAAGTGTTACGTATATGTAATTTAATTACTTGTGTGTTGGTTTTTAAATTATTTTTTATTCTATTTTTTGTTTCATTACATTTTATTGTAATGATTATTTTCACGGGATTTGATATTTTTGAAAAAAAAATATCAGTCTGTTTAGAACGTAAAAGTATTACTTAAGCACTATTTTTAGCTCACTTTGGTTCATAGATTTTGGAAACATCGAGTGAAAGCGATTGGCTATTACCAAGGTCATGTTCTGCTTGCGTGATAGCTCTAATTTGAAACAACTTTTTTTTATATATTAAATCTTATAGTAAGATTCGTTAAGTTCTTTCAAGGCGTACGTGTCTATCGTAATTGCGTTGCTTCATCTGTGTGATCACGTGGGCCACCATGTGATCTAAAATTGAGGGTTTTAATACTGATTCTCAGAGTTTTTCAGTCAGTCGTATCTTACGCCTTGAGGTTACAAGGTGTTTCTATTGTTGATGCCGGCTTGTTATGAAGTTCATCTATTTTATGGGATTTAATAATTTAAATTCTCTAGAAAACAACACAAGTGTTTTTTCTTTATGAAAATTATGGGAAAAAGACATTCAGTGGAAATTTATTCTGGAATTCTAAACAGAACATTATAAATTGTGTTTCAACGAGGAATTGTTGCCATCAGTACAACGACCTCATCTGACGTCATCGCCTTCCAGATTGGAACGTCATAGAGATTCGAACCTGGATTCAATTAGAACTGTTTAGTGATAGGACTTATATTTTTCAATTCTAGGATTAATTTTTGGACTATATTGACAAACCGTAAGTCCTATTTCATATTTTTATCTTATTTTCTAGGGAAATAAATTATTTTGTTAAAATTTACAAAGCTTGTTGATTTCACTCTTTTCTTTTGTTACATTTGTACGAGCCTACACGTAACCATATATATATATATATATATATATATATATATATATATATATATATATATATATATATATATATATATTCTTTATACCAAGATATTATTCTACTTTTTGTAGATGCACTGTGACAGATAGTAAATATTCTACTGTCAGTGGGTTTTAACTCTTGTGGATACAAGTACTTGAATAGTCAATGTGTTTGAGATTTATTCCTATGAGGAAAGTCAAAACACCCACAAATGTCAGCTTGTTGACACTTCCATCTTTAGCAATAACGTAATGAGTATTAATAAAATTACACTATATTCAGGATGAATGGCCTTATTTTATTGTTTTTGTTCCAAACTCTTGTGTGTGTGATTTATCGACAAGGGAAGCAGTTGAAACTATGACAAATGAGGTCACTGTATGTGTGTGTGTGTGTAGTTGAACACCATGGATCAGTCAACGGCTATAGTATTGAAAGATACTTTAAACATCTTTGGATATGGAAGTTTGGAATCACACACACACACACACACACACACACACACACACACACACACACACACACACACACACACACACACACACACACACAGTATGGACTTCGACCGGCTCCATAATCAGGTGGGGATCACCCTTTCCAAGAGGGTTTCGACTCTGACTCAAAAGTTTCTCCATGGGTTTGCCGATTGAGTTGATTAGACCAATTAGCTTTTTTTCATCGCTTCTCTCTCTTCCGCCAAATCCAACGTGAAGCTTCCTCAGACTGTTTGCCAACCTTGGTGACTAACTTCCTGCGGCTAGGTCCTGTAAGCTCGATGACTCCCAAATAAACGCCAAAAGGTATGTGTTGCAAAGCCACGACGTTCTGTTTCCACATGTACATTACATGCCTTTCGTCCATTCTGCTGGCACTCATGCATGATTAGCTGATACTTGGCCAATTTCATCTCAAAGGCATCCTCCATTCTGGCTTCTCGTGGCACTGTCAGTTTCGACATTCGTGTATTCACCTACGTGTTACCGCCTGACCACAGTTCAGTATCAGATCTGAGGGTGGTGTCGCAGATGTCCCTTGAAAGCTTCAGCTGTCTTTTAGCATCTGCCTGCATTTCCCGATCCTGCGCTGCTGTTAAGATTACTCTTGCTTCAGTATTTTACCTTCGTGTCTCACCAAATCTCACAAACCTAAAGAAGGTAGGAACACTTTTCACTTGATGGTTATTTCTCCTGATTATATCCATACTGGCAGCAATCTCAGCAAGCACTTGGTCAAGGCGACAACGATAACGACTATCTGTCTGAGATACAATGCTGAACGACCGCACGTGCTCTACATTTACACCTTCTTACCTACTACATTAGCGAGATATTAACAACAAAGTTATATACCTGCGTGTGAACAAAAAGAAAAGACCAATTAATGAACTAGCCTAGCCGCATAGTCTTTAAGTTTCCTACCTATCCATACACTTTCCTACCTACGGACCTTATTTTGAATACTGCTAACAGATACTCGGTGCACCAACCAACCGACCGAACCAGCGACGAAAACTACCCATCTATCTTTCTCTTGGCTTTCATATCCAAGAAATTTAAAACAAAAAGTGCAGTAATCGCTTGTAATTTTTTTTTGCTCATTGAGGACTACACGTAAGATTGGTTGACTGATTCAAAACCAAATGTAATATTCTAGAGAAAGTATAATAATAATAATAATAATAATAATAATTATTATTATTATTATTATTATTAATTATTATTATTATTATTATTCGGGTATCGATAACGCAAAGCTTAACTTAGCCATGAAACTAGAAGCGGCGTCCATATTGTATCACCATCTACCAGTCCGAAAATTATTTGACTGATTATAATGGACAGGCAATTTCATTTTCAGAGGGAGGAGGGGTGACTAGGATTTTCCTTCGAACCAGAATATTTAATATTCTTTCAAGCCGAAAATTCTTTCTTTCTTTAAATCCCATTACGCCCTCCAATCCCGAAAATGAAATGGTTGGGTTTCTAAATCAATGTTAACATCTTTACAGACAGGATCTCAATGCATGAATTTGGATGCGGGAGGTTTAAAAATTTATACAGATATTTCAAGTTGCAATTGCTATGTCTCCGTAAGAATAATAGAATTGTATTGCAAACCTCACCAGGATATAAAGTTTTTGCACTGTTTTATTCACTTTTGCCTAATCATGAGGATCGAAGGTAATTAATAACATTGGCATTGTACAACACAGTGTCAAAATGGAAATCCATGGTAATTAGCTTCCAGTTTTGCAGCACAATCGCGCAAAGCTAATGCTCTATTCTTGATTTCAAACCACTTTTAATCGCATTGTTATTTCGCCACCTTCCTAATTTTGTACGATGTGTATTTGTTAATTACCGATTTTGTTGGAATATAACCGAGATATTAAAAAAAAGAAAGAAGAAGGGAGAGAATGAAAAAAGAGAAATGAAGAAGTCGAAAATAAAGAAAAACCCAAACAAAATTTTAAAAAATTCCCGAGAAAATTATATTTTTTGTTGCTATTTCTAAGTAATCGAGCAAAGCGTCTGTTAATAAATAACCGAGGATTCGGACATAAGATGATAGATCACGACTATTTTATGTACTTTCTTTTCCTTTCCAGAAAGATGTTGGTCATCAGTCCATCTTCTCATTACATGTATAGTGGGTTTATTTTGTCTCCATCGTGAAATCTGAAGACTTAGCACGTATCACGGTGTACCGTTATAAACGTTTTCCAGGCATTTACACAAACGATTCTAGCCTGGACACTGTCTCGTTAACCGATTCCGCGCGCGCGCGCGCGCGCGCGTGTGTGTGTGTAATTTCCAGTGTTTCTAACCGGTATTAGTATGACATTTATGTGCCTTCTGATCCGAAGGGGATTGTAAATTTTAAAAAATGTGACTGTAATAACCATTAATTTCGTCAGTATTAATGTTTTAATTATCACCCAATGCCTCCACATTGATGCCTCATCTCTTAAGCTTGATGACATGTTTAAACTGCAGAGGCGTAACGCCAATGTTTAGCACCTGTATAACTGGTGAAGGAACAATCCGGAAAAAAACCCGGGAAGAACCACCGACCCATGGGAAGCTACTGGCAAACTTTCTTAGATTATCCACATAGACCGAGCCCAAGACTCGAACCCACCTGGACAGAGGAGAGACGGCAGTGATCGGTAAAGGCTAGCGCTTTAGACTACTCTTCTAATTAAATGCATAAATCAATACAACTATATAAGTTTAACTACAGCAAAACCTCTTCCGTTTGTCGAGTTCAGTCACAGCCAACTAACACTGTTTATGCTGATAATGAATAATGTGATCAGAATCTGAATCCAAAATCGGATGACAATACACAAACCTGTGTACATCAGTCCACTTTAATTTATACGTCCTGTTATAGAACAAATTTGAATTCACCTTTCTAACCACATTAGTTAGTACCAAATGTGTTGGGTGAAACATCGTGTATCATTCAGCATCAACGCTTTATTTGACTGGCATTGGTTGAGGATGAATGTGCAAGACGCTGATATTTCTCCCTAAAATGTTATACACAAGGGATCCCACTATCGAGCGACCGGGCCGGATTGACGGGGGTGTGGGGTGGCCACAGGTAGCACGTGGTCCAGGCCACCTAGTCATCCCGCCCCTGGTTTGTATGGCTCATTTGTATGACTCATTAGTGTACTTTATGACGCCTGCTCCTAGAAATTGGCTAATTATTAGAGCTGAGAAATTTGTTCCCAACAGCGACACCCCATAATCAACAAATAATCACTAAAATCTAACAGAGCTATAAACGGATACGTAACTAACAATCCGCAAGGTTTGTTGCAACAGCTCGAACCATAACAATGTCATCAACGTCATGCCAGGTATTAACCAATTAGAACTCTTCATTCGTTCATTTGAAGAACTGATGTAATCACTATTTGCCCTTTAGGTTTGCCTCCTTTAACTTAAGTGGTCAATATTATTCAGGAGGGCGCTAACTTTTTGTTTGTATTCAGACAAATGTGCGTAATAAAAAAGCACAAAAACTTGTATTTAGATATTCACCCCCCACCCCACCCCCACCCCCCGCTTTATTTTGACTGCAGGTCGAGTCTTTATTTTGATGGCAGAGCTGGGTCTTTTTTTTGACAGCAGATCTTGGTCTTACAAGATATGGTGAGATAAGTATAAACCATTAGTCTTCACTTGCATTTGCACGTTTTTATCCAGCGGTTATGATCGAACAAGAACTTGTGATTATACAGTACATTCGCTGTCTGGGGCCCCGAGTGGCCGAGTGGTCTAAAGCGCTCACCGTTACGGATCACTGCCATCTCACCTCTGTCTGCGTGAGTTCGAGTCTCAGGTTCGGCTAACGTGGGCACGTGAGAAAGCCTGCCAGTAGCTTCTCGTGGGTCGGTGGTTCTTCCCGGGGTTTTCCAGGGTTCTTCCTCCACCAATTATCCTGGCCGCCATGTATAGCCTATCTTGTGCTGAAAAATGGCGTTAAACCCTACAACAACAACAACAACAACATTCGCTGTCTACTTCTAGACATAGGTAACCGACAAAAGCTTGATAATATAATGGGTTAAATCCATGAAAACCATTCAGATTGAAGTCTTTAAACCCCTTCTTATATATGGCTTAATTCATTAGATGCATATATAAGAAGAGACATCGAGAGATTGCAGACTGACGTCTAGCCATCGATTTCTCAATGATATGTACTTTTACAGTGACACTTTCAGTAACCTAGGTGTCAGTGCAATGTGAAGACACTTTCTTCTCGACGAGCTGTTACACTTTTTTTCTAAGTTTCACCTGTGAGAAGTTATGAGTCAGAGAATATCAAAATGTTGCCATTTTTGTTTAGTCGGAAAACGTAACCGGCATTATTAAGACTGTGCAGCTTCATTGATCAGTGTCATACCAAAGCATTGATCAGTGTCATACCAAAGCATTGATCAGTGTCACACCAAAGCATTGATCAGTGTCATACCAAAGCATTGATCAGTGTCATACCAAAGCATTGATCAGTGTCATACCAAAGCAAAGCATTGATCAGTGTCACACCAAAGCATTGATCAGTGTCATACCAAAGCATTGATCAGTGTCATACCAAAGCAAAGACGCGATTAGATACGTGTATATGAGCATGCAGTTATTTTTCACAAGATAAATGTCACTAATTTATGAAACTTAGAACTTGATAAACTGAGGGGAAAAAAAATATTAACCCGCTTACAATTGGAACAAATAGATTTGGAGACTAAAAGCAAAGAGCTTAAAGATAATAAAGATAGCATGGAGCTCAATATTAAGTTATCGCAGGAATAAGAAAATATTAGTGTGTTTGATGGGTTGATATTTGAACGTTCTGTCTTCCTATATAAATACTTGCATACAGAGGTTATCTACATATTTGGCAGCCATTTTGGATTTCCACGAAAAGAACTTATTTGTCATAGTCTCGAATGCATTGGTGCTTTCCTTGTCTATAAATAACATAAACGATAGTTTGTGTCTGTCTGTGTGTGTGTGTGTGTGTGATTTTGATTTTTAACGTAGCTTTAACAATTTTTCAGTCATATCGCTACGATGTCTGCAGTGTGGCAGTTTATAGTGATGTCTATCACTGGGGTATCATGTCGCAGACATGTAGCATGATGTCCAACCCAGTCACATTATCCTGACACCAGGCCGACCAGTCCTAACACTAACCTCTTAATGCTGAGTGCCAAGCGAGGCAGCTGTTAGTACCATTTTTATAAGTCTTTTGTATGACTCGGTCGGGGATCGGACCCACGACCTCCCGCACGATAGGTTTGAACAAAAGCAATAATAAAAGGTAAATTATCTTGAATATAGTTTTATTTTATTCATGCCCATTAAATCATTGCTAAAGATGGAAGTGTCAATAAGCTGCCATTATGTGGTGTTTTGACTTTTCTCACAGGAATAATAAAATTGCCACCATAATATCGACTATTTATGTTGTTGAATCATCAAAATTTAAATCACATTGCCAGTAGAATATTTACTATCATTCTCAGTGCATCCACAAATGGTAGAATAATTGTTTAGCATCAAGATTTTATTTTTATATCGATTTGTCACACTTTTTAGGATTCACTGCAATATTTCAATTCCCATAGTAAACCTATGCAAACACCATGATATTAGAAATTCAAAACCTTTAAATTTCTGAGTTCTCATGATCAAACCTATATTTATGAGTATAGACGTATCCTTGTTACAGCTTTTGTGTAAAGAAAACCATATGAGCAGCGGTATTTTCTGGATCTACGTGTGTTTGGAACACGTGCTTTCAATTCCACAGGTGCCATTTTCAGTAATCAGTGTTCCAAACTCAAGTCTGTTAAAGGACTGAAATTCCATCAATAAAACAATTCTCTATTTTATTCAGTTACAACTAGGATAAGCTCTCAAAAGATCATTTTTACTAAACTCTAACTTTCATTATTAACCAAGCCTTTCCAGCCACACACACACACACACACACACACACACACACACACACATATATATATATATATATATATATATATATATATATATATATATAATCTTCACCAATTTCAAGACTGGTTCCCATTTTTCCGTATCATTAGTACCATGAGTCCTTCAGTAAAGATTGTTTGGACTTTTTTGTCGCCATTTTCCTTCGGATCCAACTTGCACCTGGACATCCTTAAATGCATCAAAAGATGCACCATATACATGTTTAACTGATTTAATATTCTTATGTATATATGTAATTTTGAAGTTACTCAGGGAAACAATGATCATATTGTTATGTATATATGTACTTCTGAAGTTTGGTCAGGGAAACAATGATCAATTTCGGTAGAACGTATTCACCTGAATATCAGCTGTTGATAATAAATTTGATGATACATAATGAACCTCTGTGGGAGCCTTATCTAATTAGAATGTTATGGCCCTCATTTCGTCCCCTTGCAGTTGCTTCATGTTTTAACTTATTAACCCCTTGAGATTTTTGTCATTTTCGCCTGGGGGCTATTTATGAATACATCCTAATACATCGACTTCCAAGAGATTTCTGGTTAACCTAATGCCTAGTTGTGTTAGAAACGTCGTTTTGCATTGGCTATTTCGCTCGCGCATGAGTATAAGGGTAAAATTTGGAGGTTTTTTTTAGGTTGCTTAAGGGACCTATTATTTTCGTATCCAGACCACATTTTATTCAAAATCCCCATTTTATCCTACTTTTTGCAAAGGTTCGCCTGTCTGTGTGCAGTACAGACCGATCTGCCTTAGATCTGAGGCCAAAAAGTCTAAAATCCGGACGCAAAATAGGATTCTGACAACGAGCGAATTTTTGGTGGATAAAAAATCGGGTAAAAAAATACGTTTGTCCCTCTGTATTTTGTAGTACAACTGGAAAGTCCAGATTATTTTGGTATCATTGTAGTGCTACATCTGTCTACCTTCTATAATACCTCCCACTTTAGTGTATTTTAAATTACCTTGACGATACAGACCTCGGAAGTAGGGTACTACCACCTGACGCGTAAACGAGGCGTCAGGGGTTAATGAGTTAACTATATTCTTTCTTTTTATTGGAGGAATTTGATAATCAACGTATACTTCAGTAACTTGACATATTCATGGATTAAATTGTTACCTTGAAACTTCTTTAAACGGGCAACTAATAGTTGTATACAGAAGTAGTTTTGTGACTAGTAAAAATAATGGCTTCATTGGCTTTGTGTTGGCTTGCAGACATATAATGTTTCGTAGGCTTTACGCTTTGATATGAAAATTAGATTGGTATATAAGTAAGGTTTAAAATTTAATTACTGCCAATCGCAGGATAGTTGTATCAGACGACAGTTTACTAGTACTACAACTACTAGCACTACTATTACTACTACAACTACTACTGCTACTACTAAGTCCATTGGAACAGCTATTTGCTTATGATTTCAAGAAACAAAATAAAAGTACGTCATTCAGCATTCGCCCTCTCTCTACAGATGTATTGCATTTAATATACATGATACATCCTGCCCATTCTTGTACAAAGTCTTGTGAAGGATTTTCTTTTATGGCAAATTGCATTTGTATGAGGAGAAATATATGTAAATAACATAGAATTATAGACAGACATTTGAAACTACACCTTTTTCTCACGCATTTTATGCAAAAGAAGAAATTAAAGTCCGGATGCTTTTTGGTCCGTTTTTTTAAAATATATTTCTTTAAGTAGAAGAGTACTTCCTTGTTAGACTGTCTTTCTCAGCCGTACTCAAACGTATATATTGTAATATGACTGAACACTGTACCTATCATACATCCGGTCAGTTGAAGAGAGTTGTCTACGGATATAAAATGAATCGTCTCCCCGAGTGTAAAACAACCGTACACCTATCAGCTTTCGTGGCTGAATGCAAAATGCTGATCATGCGCAGCAATGCATCTAGTAAACTGAGGTGTTTCGTTCATGCTGAAAATAAAACTGTATCCGGCAATTGAAGCGGCGTAGCTAGATACAAATTCTTCTTATTTATTGAATCCCACTGACAAGAAGACTTCCTTCGTAGCAGCTGTTTTTCTCTTTCTTGCAAACTATAAGGAAAGTTCCTGCAAAGAACAGTGAACACAGACATAACCAATGTTTCCAGAAATTGGCACGAAAATCTCGACAGCCACTGATAAAATGGACAAAATCAAACCTCCTCATTTGCATGTAACGTAGATTACACGGTTGCATGGCAACATGCTAATGAAGTTTCAGAGGTATTTTAAGTTATAGTTGTTTTGTTATTATCTGTATATAATGGACACTTTAAATACCGGTATTACTCTGCCAACATATAAAAGGGGAATTTTTGTAAATGGATAATAGAACCTCATAACCCCTTCGTCATAGCGAAGAAGAATTAAGACTAAGTAGTGCACCACAGTAATCATTTCATCAGAATAATGTTACGCGTCTAGGCTTGTACAAAAGTGACAAGAAAAGAGTGAAGCCAACAAGCTTTGTAAAATTTAACAAATAATTTATTTCCCTAGAAAAACAAGATAAAAATTAGAAAAAGGACTTAACGGTTTATGAATCTAATCCAAAATTAATCCAAGAATTAAGAAATATAACTTCTATCAAATAAAAGTCCTAAGTGAATCACAGTCCCAATCCCGATGAAATTCCAGGATGGAAGGCGATGACGTCTTCTACGGTTTGCTTTATCCTGATGTGTCAACAGTTCCTTGTTGAATCACAAAGAAATAATATTTCAGTTTTTGAATTCCGAATAAATTTTTGATAAATGCCTTTGTCCAAGAATTCTGATGAACACTAGTATTTTCCAGGGTAAATAATTACTAATTTCAAAAAAAAAAGAAGAAAAAAATCAACTCGAACTGGTCACAACAAAACACCTTTGAGCTTCAGAGGTTAAAAACACAAGTGGCTATTTCTTCTTAAGATAACGACTATACAGTAAATTAAGACGTAAAACAGATTTTTCGGATGGGGTCACGTGGTCACCTCTCTACAGAACAACGTAGAAATGTTATATGCCTAAAATCACGTACTCTGGTATAGCCTTAACTAAAAACCAATGATTTTTTAAATCTAGAAATGAATAATAAAAAAGTTGTTTTCTTCAAAGCTGACACTGGTTCTGAATCTAGGTCAGCAAAAGATACAGTGTTTCAAACTACTGGCTGTTTATCAGGTTAAACAGGACTGAATTGAATTTCTAAAAAAAATCAAATCCAGTAGACAAAATTATCTTTACAGTAACATGTAATGGAATAAAATAAATTAAAATAAAAAAAATTTAAATCTAACAAACAAGTAATTTAATTACATATACATAACAATAATAAGACACTTGAGTTCTGAATATCGCTGATAATCCATGGCCAAGTGATATATCTCAGCGAATACTTTTGGGCTCAAATTAATGGTATTAGTAGAGTAAAGATAGACTCGTGTCTTCAAGATTATGTACCCGATACGTTTCAAACCATCACAGGTGCCAGTACTTGCTCCCCTCTCTCCGGATTACACCTCTAAACATGTTTTGGCCTACATCTGTTAACTTAAATAGCTAACCACTACATGTTTGCCCCCCTCCCCGCCCCACCAGAAAAAAATTTCTGCGGGCGCCCTTAGAAACCATACATTGGACAGTACCAAGTTTTTAATACGTACCGGATACGTATCAAACCATACATCTTACCGTACCAAGCATTTGATATGTACGAGATATGTATCGATCCATACATCGTACCGTACCAAGATTTAATACGTACCCGATACATATCAAACCAAATATCTTACCCTACCAAGTTGTTAATATGTACCTAATGGGTATCAAACAATACATCCTACCGTACCAAGTATTTAATATGTACCCGATAGGCATCAAACCATACATCTGACCTTACCAAGTATTTAAAAAACATATAAGAAATGTAATCATTATTGATGATTTATAACTGTCCATTTACAGGCGTGCCCAACATAGTAGTGCATCTGGTATAGTCATCCTTAGAAAATCTTTTATTTTTATCCCACGCTGATGTTCAGTAGAGAATATGAATGATGCGAATGAGCCAAATGACGGACTGAGATGGACAGGTAAGGTGCCAATCAATTAGCACTGTAAAGTAGCTACATATAATCGACAAATTTGTTTTCAATTAAAAGGTTCAATTAAGATCCCAACATGCACTTTGTTTCCTGCATGATGACCTGCTCCAACCCTGCCCCTTCCCCTCCTCCCCCCCCCATTATAAATATTGCCCATATATTCAACATTAACTAATAGGACAATTTGTATGATTATCGAATATATCATTTGATCCAGACATTGACCCATAGGTACATTATTTGATGCAGACATTGAACTAGTGAATTTCATGCATTTGACTGGTTGACAAACTGATGTTGACTTTCAAAGGCCATGGTTGGGCACACATTAAGTTCCAAAGTGTAAAATAATGCCAGCACTTAATTCATTAAAATGAACTGCATTTTCTTTGTGAAAAACAACATGTACAACAATCACCACTTGTAATGTATTAAAAAAATGCATCATACGGCATTTTTTTTTTTTTTAATGTCTAGTGGCTGTTTTGGACAATCTGTGTTTGTCAAATAGACAAGGCATTCTTTGTTCTGCAAATAATTGATCTGTAACTCGGGGGATACGCAGCTGCAATACTACATCTTAATTGCATGGTTTAAGAACACTTGGAAATAAACACAAAAAAGGTTATTTAAATATTTGCACATTCATTTAAGATTGTATAGTAACATCTGTTACCCGATAACGGCTTGATAGTTGCAAATCTCGCTTGTAACTGTTTTTGTTGCCATATTTAGTTGGGTGTACAGTCTAACACTAATATACCTGCAAAGAGCATTCGGATTGAAACGGAAACGTGATTCGTCACATTCTTACGAGAGATGTCCATTTGAAACTGGAAAACAGTTTCAAATGCATCGGATAATGGACATCATTTGGAAATACATGAAGTTACGCTGTTTATCATACATAATCAAAATATTATGTTTATTAAAATCAATCCTACAACGGCAGGTCTGGTTCAGTTTTTGTGTAACATGTGGTGCTAATTACAGTGTACTTACTGCCTAATATTGTGCAAGAGAAGTAATTTAGACATTGTCAGTTGCAAAGATTTTACTCGGCAACATCAAGAAATACTTCTTTTAAAGTGTTTGTCATGTCTGCCAATTTAGCTGAATATTGTACCAGTCACGTACAATGAAAAAGGAATATGTGCCCGGCAATATTTGATAGTCTTTTGTACCTTGATGCAAGAAAAAGTTATGTTACAATAGCACAATGTATGTATCTGTCTCTCACGAAGTAATGTGTATACGACAACAAAATATTTTTATCAATGGTATTGTGTTCCACGTAAAAAAGCAGAAGTTTTAAAGCATCGTGTATGTACTGAAATTAAACTAACAATAATTTACTTAAAATAGATTGATCTTATTTACTCCACGCAGAGATTTATTTAGTAAGACGTAGATTTTATGATATCTCCGCAGCTACACAGGGCTCTCTGTAATGTCAGCAGGTAAAATTAAGGGTAACACTTCAAGGGGCACTGTTTTATAAATTTTACTTCAATTTTTTTTCTGTCAGATTCAAAACGTGGAAAAATTTTAAAACCTTTTTTGTTGAGGTCAAAACTCGCGTTCAGAAGTACTTAGGGATTTCATTTTTAAAAATAGAGCATGACTACAAGTAATATAGTTATAAGACACATAAATGTGTTGTCTGAGTCTCGAACAGCCATTAGATGTCAAGATGCTTTGGCGTTAATTTCTGTGGTAATACAAAACTATGTATTGTTATGGCCCATGTGTTGACATCGTCATAATACATAATAATGTTGGATGTCATCGTTTTCGTACAATGGTTTGTTGGACAACATAGTTTTAATGCACAGTAATGTTGGATGTCATAATTTTAACACACAGTAATGTTGGATGACATCGTTTTAATGCAAAATGTGGGATTGCATGGTTTTAATACACAACAAATTAATGATGGATGACATCGTTATAAACCAGAATATAGTAATGTTTGATGACTTCGTTTTAATGCACATTAATGTCGGATGACATCGTTTAAATACACAACAAAGTAATGTTGGATGACATCGTTTTAATACACAACAAAGTAATGTTGGATGACATCGTTTTAATAAACAGCAATGTTGGATGACATAGTTTTAATGCGCAGTAATGTTGGAGTACACCATTTTAACGCACACTAATGTTGGATGGCATCGTTTTAATGCACAGTAATGTTGGATGATATCGTTTTAATGCACAGTAATGTTGGATGAGATCGTTTTAATAAACAGTAATGTTGGATGACATCGTTTAATGCACAGTAATGTGGGATGACATCGTTTTAATACAAAGTAATGTTAGATGACATCGTTTTATGCGCAGTAATGTGGGATGACATCGTCTTAATACAAATACAAAGTAATGTTGGATGACATCGTTTTATTACAGGCAAAGATTATTGCGATCCCAAAGCCTGGCAAAGATCCCCAAATGCGGCGATTTATCGGCCGATCTCCTTTCTTTCAGTCTGTTTTAAGGTACTGGAGCGCCTGATTCTCCAACGAATTGGTCCAGACTTGAAGAATATCATAACTATCATAACTGTCGAGCAGGCAATCCTCAGGCATAGCCGTAGCACTTGCGATCAAGTCCTTGCCCTGACTACGCTTGTTGAAAACGGTTTTCAGAGGAACCTTAAAATTGGAGTTGTTTTACTTGATCTAACAGCGGCATATGACACGGTCTGGCATGCAACGCTGTTGTTGTAAATTTCCAGAGTATTGCCGCGCTGGATAGTTGAGACTATCGAACTGTTCCTTCGCGACAGGCGCTTCAGAGTGCACATCAGAGGGAGCTGCAGCTCGTGGAGGCGTCAGACTAACAGACTCCCACAAGGGTCTGTTCTTTCGCCAAGTTTGTTCAATGTCTATATCAATGACTTACCTGTAACACAGCCGTGCAAGTTCATGTATGTAGATGACATTGCTCTCGGGACCCAAAGTCGCTCATTTACAGAGTTTGAGGAGGTACTGAACAAGGATCTGGAGGAAATGTCGGACTTCTTCAAGAAATGGCGTCTACAGCCAAGCGCAACAAAGATAGTCTCCTGCGTCTTCCACCGTAATAATGCAAATGCAAAACGTGAGCTTTATATCCTCCTCAATGGGCAGCGAATAAAGATGACCCAATACATACGTACCTTGGTGTGACTCTGGACAGATCACTGACATTCTACAACCACCTGAAGAAAACTGCAGCAAAACTTAGCACTCGAGACAACCTACTCCGCAAACTGGCTGGCTCAGCCTGGGGCGCTAGTGCTCAAACACTCAATATATTATCACTGGCCCTCTGTTATTCAACAGCCGAGTATTGCGCTCCTGTCTGGGCTCGATCATTCCACACCAAGTTAATTGATGTCGAGCTCAACTGAACAATGCACATAATCTCTGGAACACCACGTCTTACTCTTTTACCATGGCTGCCGGTACTCAGCAACATTCCTCCTCCACATCTGCGTCGCCAGGAAGCAACCACAAAAGTGTTGGCTAAGGTATATGTCAGTGAGAAACTTACACTGTACATGGACATCACCTCACATCCATCAGTCCGCTTGACTTTGAGAAGCCCAGTCTGGTTAGGTTCGTTGCCGGAGGATATGACAGCTATTTCGGCATGGAGTGTCGAGTGGTCTTCAACAGATGTTGCAGACCACTCCCTCTTAGCTGAGCCATCTGTCTGCTCTCCTGGCTTCATCTATGGACCACACTGAACCGCTTTCGGACAGGACAGGGTCGTTGTGCAGTCAACCTTGTCCGATGGGGCCAGGCCACTGACTCTTCCTGTTGCTGTGGAGCTCTACAGACCATGCCACACACTGTAACAACTGTCCACTGACAAAGTTACCCGGTGGACTATAGACGGTCCACCTTGCTGATGATCACGCTGTTAAATGGCTGAGCACGCACTGCTCACGATAATAATAATAATAATAATAATAATAATAATGCACAAGAATGTGGGATGACATCGTTTTAATATTCATTAATGTTGGATGACATAGTTTTAATCCACACCACAGTATTGTGTGATGACATCGTTTCAATTCACAGTAATGATGGGTGACATCGTTTCAATCCACAACAAAACAGTTTGGGATGACATCGTTTTATGGCAAAGAAATGCTGGATGACACAGTTTTAATCCAAAGCACAGTAATTCCGGAAGCCATCATTTTAATGCATAGTAATGCTGGATGACATCGATTTCATACACAGTAATGCTGGATGACATCATTTAATGCACAGTAATGCTCGATAACATTGTTTTGATACAAAGTAATGTTGGATGACATCGTTTTAATGCAAACTAATGTGGGATGACATTGTCTTAATGCAAAGTAATGTTGGATGACATCGTTTTAATACAAAGTAATGTTGGATGGCATCGTTTTAATGCAAAGTAATGTTAGAATGCATCGATTTAATACACAACGAAGTAACGTTGGATGACATCATTCTAATCCGAGAAAGCGTGCTTAGTCTCAAGACCGAATGAGTTCGTGTTCTAATCCTACCATCCAGCTAACCTGGGTCAGCTACCGCGGTGTGTTCTTGGGCAAGACACTTTACTCCAATTACCAGGGCACTAAATAACCTACTTGTATTGCAGTGCAGTAAAGCACTAAGCGAAACCAAAACTATTAAGTGCCGACCCTATAACCGTTTATATGAGAAGACCTTTGTGACCGACTTGAAATATGCTCTAAGTTATTGTCTACCTACTTTTATAAATCCAGACCCTGATGTACAACGTTGGACTGTACTTTGCCTTGCAGTCGTAAATCAATATGCAAACGGGTCAAGCGAATTACGGAACTTGACTGGTTTAACTCTGCAATTTTTGATGTCGCGGAACGGCGTAATTTCTGTCACGAACAGCGTGACAAACAAAGTTACAAAAAGAACAGAATTTAGTAAAATCTTGAAATCACTAAAGCTGAAAGGCTATTTTTGAAGATTACCTAAGAGTAAAAGTGATTGCAGAAAAATATAGAAACAAATTAGTAACTTTAATTCAAGCTAATAGTTCAGGATTTCACCTCTGAATAAAAACCAGCAGTCATACTAATAGAGTCATTAGATATTGCAAACGCTCTGAATACATTTCTTTCTACTTTATTGACTTCAGTACTTTAACATTCTTCCACATCTATATTTTGTGGAGTCAGAAGTCCCACTTCTTATTCCAGATCTCTTAATTAAGTGTTCAGTATGTTATTAATGCTTTATAGAAACTTGATGTAAACGAAGCAACGAGACTGGTCTATTAGCTCAAGTTGTCGCACCTTCAATTGCTAGCTTGATAATGTTAATAAGATCTTTCCGACTAATCTAAAATTAGCCACAATGTTACCAGTCTTTAAACAAGGCGATACATAGTCGGCAAACAATTATCGACCATATCAATATTACCAAGCTTGTGATTTTTTTGTGTGTAAAACACAGTCCTTCATTTTCGCTGAGTTTTAAAGAAATAAAATATTCTGCACAACTAACAAGCAGGCTGCAGAGAAAAGCATTTATGCCAATATGCCCTCACTAAGACGGTTGACACATGGCTAACATCCATAGATACGGAAAATAATCAGAGCAGTTTATTTTGAAAATGGAAAGCTTTTAGGTATGATTATTAACAGGGGAAAAAAAATAAAATAAAACACGTGTTCTGCAGTATTTTCCTTAATAGCCTCCCTAGACAGAGTGGTCGTATATGCCAGAATATATGATAAGGTGTTTTATAATGGCTATATACTGCCCTTGTTTGATTATGGTTGTACAATATAGGCAATTGCAATGCTACTAATCTTAATCAGATAATTAAACTCCCCCAAAATTAGTCCCTATAATTATTACAAGAAAAGACGATCCGTCCTCATTTATTTGGTCGTTTACATAATGTACCTTTTAATTAAGTACTGTAAATCCATTTTGTCATGTAAATCGTTTCATAACATGGCTCCACAGCATATCAATGATCACGCAACTCCAGCTTCCAATATCCATTCACACAATCTGCGGTATATCTTGAACTCTAAACCTTCACTTGCCTATAATCAAAATCTCTCCATAGAAAACGTCTTTTAGCATTCTGTAGCAGTGTTTCGAAATATCATTCCCAATGACATGTAGGAAACACCAATACCCTCTTCCTTTAAGAGCGCGCTTCACAAATGTCTTCTCTCTGATCTATGTCAAATCTAAAACAAATTCAGATACCTAACTTTCTTATCTCTTAAATCTACATTGTTAAGACTACATGGTCTTAAACTAATACCATCAAGAAGCAGAGACCAACACGTTTTGTAAAACGTAACAAATAAGATAATTCTTTAAGTTACAACATGAAACGTTAAGAAGAACTTACAGTATTATGAATTAAATCCAAAAACAATCCTAAAAGTTCTATCAAAAGTCCAAAAGAATAGAGTATTCTGAATGAATTCCAGGTCTTGAATGTGCTGAAGTACCAACAGTATTGATGTATCACAGTGTCAGTTTCCAGAACATCTTTGAATGAAGTCACAATAATCCTAAAATGTTGCTTTCATCCAGGCCTTTATATGAGCACTTTATAATTCCAATGAATAATTTAAACAAAACGATACCTCCCAAATTAAATCTTAATACAACATTAAATACATCTGCAGACTGATATTAAAACAAGAACAATACTAGGAAATAGGAGTTAGGAATGAATCAATTCTCTTTATATATATATATATATATATATATATATATATATATATATATATATATATATATATATATATATACATATATATATAAAGTGAGTGAGAGAGAGAGAGAGAAATTATCAAAATTGTTGGTGGTGGGATATTGGTGAATTAATATGTGTTTGTTATTTATTATTTATTATTCTTTTAAACAGAAACAGAAAAACAGAAAAAGCTTCAATCAGAATGATCTAAGCAGGATAGAAAGTGATACATTGTTTTCAATACTGATGCCGGTATTTAAATGTTATTTTTAATTTGTTGTACGTTGATTGTGCAGCAAGTCGAACGTTATCAACTGCCCTTGAAGTTGATCTGGACAGTCTCCAAAAAAGTAACAAAAAGATAAACATCGACCATAGATGATCAACCACCAACCCTCGCTTATGCTTGCTTCTTTGAAATAAATGGTACAAAACGATTGTTTTCACGAATAGTTGTCTTTATCACTGTCGCACTCGTTCTCATAGTAACCGTCGTTGTTTTCCTTGGTTTTTGTTGATGATGATGAGAAAGACAACATAACATCTTCAAAATGCAGTTGTATTCTGTTGATTCATATTCGTCTTTGTTCATGCAGTTGTTTTTCCCCAGATTCATTGGTCTTTGTTCATGCAGTTGTTTTTCCCCAGATTCATTGGTCTTTGTTCATGCAGTTGTTTTTCCATTCGTCTTTGTTAACTCCATCTCCACATATCCGTCTGTCTTTTAAAACCTCCATTTTTCCAAATAAATACTATAAACAATAATGCGTATCTCGAACCTACCAGGTAAGCTATATTCCCGCTTATCAGATGTCCGCTGTGTGAGTAGCTAGAACCTGTTTAACTTCTATCAATCCATGTATCTATTTTTCCACCCTTCCTACTTATTTATCCACTTAAGAAACCTAAACTACTTTTTTATTTTTTTTGAAATCTAACGCCGGTGATTTTCGCCCATCAAAGACAGCACCCACTCATTTCTCGGGGTCAGTGACAGGCGTGTTTAGACCCTAAATATTTTACAGTTAGTTATCGTCTTTTGACATTTTAAATATATTCACGGTTTGATGATCGCATCAGTTTGAAACTTACTCGCTTTAGAAGCAGACGAGGCATGGTATCCTTGAAAAAATGGTAAGTATTTTTTCCAAGCTTCTCTCCGATTTCAACAATATACAATCACTAACATCATTTTACTTCAAACTTGTGATAAAAATTTGTTTTTCCAAACAGTCTATTTGAAATTTGATCGATTTTTTCTCTCAGGTGTCAGGAAAATACATCCGTGTCATCTATAACTATACGGGGATAACGAATGTAAGTGAGGATAGCATTTTACGGTATATACTCATATGTTAGTTCCCATGGGTAGCACATGATATAAGGAGACCCTCTGATACTGTGCACACAGACGGCACATTTCTCAATAGTACGTGCTGTAAATATTCTGAACCATATTTTCCACCAGTAAAACCTGATCTTACGTACCAAATGTAATCGTTTGACTAATATGAAACCATCGATATGGCTCCATGCGCATATAAACGTTTATCAGTTATAACAATTTGCGAATGACTGTAAAATTTTAACCAGCTATTTACTTTTCATTTATTTATTTATTTTTTTTAAAGAAAAAAAAAATCAGTTTTAACATCGACAAGGCGACCACCTTTTCGCAATTGAATGGTGTTGAAGAGGGTGTTCCCAACCACACAAATAAAACAATTATTGATTTATGGACGTGTCGCCATCGACATTGTCTTAAAGCAGCGAAGAATGAAAAGATAAATCTCTAAAATATTGAAGATTATTGTTAACAGCAAACATTTCCCCTCGTGGAAAAGTAATTGTTTTGTTCCATTTGATGCATAACTGTTCATGTTTTCATTTGAAGTACTGAATTCGCACGTGCAGAAGATCCTTTAAACTGCGCGAAACAACTTCCATACTATTTTTCACAGAGGTCATATACGAGTAAAAAAAAAACCACTATGTAATATATTTACACAATTGATGTTGTAACTCGATAATTACAGGTTACTGCATTTGCATGGGAAAACATAAATGAGTTTTTTCTGAGTAATACTGCACGACCTTTGGTATTAGTCCTAAGGCTTAATAATAAAGGAATACACTACAAGAAACAAAGTAACTGAATTTATGCTACATTTCAAAATAAAAACACAACTGTAGATTAATGAATACACAGTAAAAATATTAATGTGCACATAGCACCGCCCAGCGACCTTTTAATTTCGTCGCGCTCTCGACTATATTTTTTAAATAAATTCTCGTTTTGGTCTACTTAAGCTTGAAATTTATAGCCATATTTTGAATGAATGCGCATTGAAGAAAACTTTTGCAGTTGGTCTGGAATGGATGGATTTGTTTTTCTGTTGATCCAACTCAATTCTACTTTTCTGCTTATGATGGACTGGATTTATTGGGTGAGTTCAATGCTGTAAAGAGAATGTGATTTCAGCTGGAAATGTAGCCGAAATTACAATACAATTTCGGTGTGTATCAGGTTTTCCACGACAAGGTTAATGTCATTCGGGTCTGAAGAACTAACTAAGAAAGTACATTCTGCTAAACTTCAAGATGCGTAAATGTAAATATATTTATTACCATTCTTATTACCAGCTAAAGAAGACATGTTTATGCCCTGTCACTTGCATGCTCGCTGTTGTGACCCAGCTATGACCTATATCATACAGTCACAGTGTATGTCTTCTATCACTAGCCAAACATTGTATCAAAATAGTTACACAGGGAAAATTGCAAAGCAGCTGTTGTGTGATAGTCCATTAATCCAGCAGAAGTAGTATTTTTCGTCGTCTTGACTTATTGGCTTTGAGGTTCTTAGTTTCCTACCAAAAAAGCGAAAAGTTACGAATATTTCTCCTAAATAACTGTTTAAATGATCAGAATGGTATTTTCAATGACTGCGTCTCTCACGTTTGTTGTTGACATTGCGAATATCACATTCATCCGTTTGCTTGTTTGAAAGTTTCGTTTGTGACTCTTTGAACTCGTCCACATCGTTAACGTTATTATCTCTACTTTCAAGTGGACGACACAGCTTCTTTAGTTCATCCACAAATAAATCTAATAAACCAAAAGTTAAAGCGTGTACTAAATGATTGTACATCGTTTGTTTGCAAAGTAGTTCCTAATAGACTACTGTATACTATTTTTAGACAAACGTGTCGTGCAGTATGAAAAATATGAAAAAATACTGCACAACTCTGACAATGCAAAGTTAACGGAGAAAACAAATGTGCATATAATAATTATAGGTTGCTGCATTTGTATGGGAAAATATGAACGAGTTTTTCGGATGGGTATACTGCACGACCTTGGCAGTGCAGTATAGCCATCCGACAAAACGAGTTCATATTTTCCCATACAAATGCAGTAACCTTTCTATTATACGCTCATTTTCTTATTCTACCTAAGGCTTAATTATATAAACAAAAATACACTACAAGAAACAAAGTAACTGAATTTATGCTGTATTCCAAACTAAATACACAGCGCAGATTCATCAGTACACAACAACAACATTATTAATTCGCACATAACTCCGCCCAGATAAATTTGAACTTAGTCGCGCGCTAGACATCACTTTCGAAAGAAAATGGCGTTTTGATCTACTTAAAATTGAAATTTATAGTCATATTGTGAATGAATGCGCATTGCAACAACTTTTCTATTTAGTCTGGAATGAATAGATTTTAGTATTTTTGTCGATTCTACTAAATTTCGCGATAACGACTGGATTTGTCTGTGTCAATTCTACATGAAATGCATTTGATTTCAGTAGCGAGGGATCAGCGTGTTGACGTCTGCAAGTGTGTTTATGTTCTGTCATTGAATGTTTGGAATCATAATGTGGGAAAAATATGAAGTCTTTTAATTGTAATTATCAAAAAAAAGTTATGTAATATAATGTTTATTTCATTTTGAGTGCTGTAAGGAGGATGTAATTGCACTTGGAATGTAGTCGAAATTACAGTACAATTTCGAAATGTGTAATCAAGCTTTAGAACCCACGAAATGGCTCATGTAATTCGGTTTTGCAGAACAAAGAAAGTACATTTTTAAGAAATTCAGAATGTTAAGCTGTAAGTATATTTTTTTGCCATTCTTATTACTAGCTAAAGAAGACACGTTTATGCCTTGTCACTTGCATATTATTTATAGGAACCCTGCAATTTTTTGACCTGTCTGGCGCCTGTCGCTAGCCTCAATGCGAAACATCATACCAAAAAAATTAACACGGAATATTGCAAAGCAGCTGGTATGTGGCAGTCCACGAAACATCTGCTTTAGTTCATTCAGAAAAAAAAAATAATTGATCAACCAAAATGTAAAGCGTCTACTATATGAATGTACATGATTTGTTTACAAAGTAGTTCCTAATACACTATTGGGCACACGTATCGTGCACGTGAGTTCAATATGAAGGTGTGCAATATCGCAAAATATTGCATGATTCTGACAATGTAAAGTTAACGGAGACAAAAATGAGAATATAATAATTAAAATTACACAGATAAGGGTACTTAGATGCCAACATGTTGTGCACTAATTCATGGCATACCTTCAGGAATTTGGCATCAAACTCATCATCACCAAAGCACAGAACGCTATTGTGTTACGGTACTGTCGAGCAAGACAAGATTTTAAATATTGCATTCAGGAGAAAATTTATGCAGTAACTGCATCTGCTACCAAAAGCTTAATGTCTATAACAACCATAATGTTTCTATTTCCCACGTATTGTTGTTTCTAGAGCACCGAGTCACACATCCTTGTAGCCGCCTTAGATTTTGGAACAACGTACTCGGGGTGGGCTTATTCATTCACAACAGACTATCAGATCGACCCGAGCAAGGTCCATGCCAAACATTGGTCTGGAGGAGACTTTATGTCCCCTAAAACACCGACGGCCCTTCTTATCCAACCAGACGGGAACACCCTCGAGGCATTTGGATACGACGCGGAGGATAGATACGCTGAGCTGGCAGAAGCAGGAGAGCATATAGACTGGTACTACTTCCGACGATTTAAGATGAAAATTTACGAAAATAAGGTTAGTGTTACGCAATTACAGACCTTTATTAAAATGCAGTAAAGAATAAATAAAGAATAAATGCAATTCAGTTTGATTTAGAATAGAACAAGTATCATCTCAACATGACTCTCTCTCTCTCTCTCTCTCTCTCTCTCTCTCTCTCTCTCTCTCTCTCTCTCTCTCTCTCTCTCTCTCTCTCTCTCTCTCTACACCTTCGTAGAAAAAGAAAAAAACCAGAGTGGCGAATTTTCGTCTGTGTCATGGGACGATGTCTCTGGACCTATGAATGATGGAAAATTGTAGTCTTACGAATCAACGGAAAAATGGAAAGTTAGAAATAGAGGAGAGGAGCAATTGTATGGTTGGTAACAACGTTAATTAAATTATAATAATGACTTTGATAAACTGTAATTACATTTGAATGTTTGAATTACCACTTGCCGGTTCTCATTTCGCTTACTTCATATTTCCAACTCGTTTAAATATGCTAGTCGCTTAGTGAAAGCCAGCGCGTTCGATGTTCAGGTAGTTACCCATGATGTGTTTGTAGTGCTCTATTTTCTTCATTTAAACCTTCTTTCTTCTTCAATTGTCTTATATTTATTTCATCATTTGAATGAAAATAGATGTTCAAAAAACTGAAAGAAGCAGCTTATCAATTTGCAAAGGAGATTTCTCCATCCCAACATTCCGCATGATGAGGGCATTCATGCATGTAAAGAAGCCTTGGAAACAAGACCCTTGAATACGCCACCCACGGAATTCAGAAAGCGCTTGGGCTGGTTTCGCACCAGTTTTGCACTGTTGTTTGTCAGTTTTTCTGCCATATCGATTATTTCCCCGACTAACACAATTTTTTTTATCCGCGCCTTTGTTTGCCGTGTGGTTTGTAACTCTCTCTCTCTCTCTCTCTCTCTCTCTCTCTCTCTCTCACACACACACACACACACACACACACACACACACACACACACACACCAGTTGCTAACGGTACAATTACAAAACAGCTTCCAAATGTTTCGAGCTAATCGAGCACTTCCTTAGTGGAAGAAATAAAGTGAAAGCAAAACTAATAATTAGCCCAGCGAAAACCTGAACTATTTACATGTTGGAATGTCTGGGGATATCTGCAAGAGTGAGTTTAATAATACATAGCTCAGGGGAGAAATACAGAATACAAATATTGCAAACTGGTTGTATTTTTCCTTTGGAGTTAAAATAGCAAGTACACACACACACACAAACACACACGCGACAATAGATGGGATCATGGTCAAGTGGACTGAAAATGCTAATTTATTCAGTACTCATGTACAGCTAGATGGACTGACGGGCAGTTGAACTGTGCATAAGATAAACTACAGCATAAGAAGAAATAATTATAGACGTAGTCTATACACAATTTTTAATTAAAACAGTAATATTTATACATCTTTGACATTCCTTATGTCTCACCCTCCGCTCCATGAGGTTAGTTGAGGTATGCTAGTACTAGTGAATGACAGAATTATCAAGGCATAATAGAGAAGATGCACTATCTGTGAGGCAGAATCGCTAGTATGAGGGTATTGCATATTTGTCAAGGCAGAATTGCCCATGTTTGAGGGTCCAATATGGCTGACATAACTGTTAAGGCAGAATTACCACTGTACTGAGGCAGAGTCGTCATAACTTGTTAATGTCTGTAAGTTTAGTTTTGATTGGAAAAAGAATGTCCAAACGACGTTGTATGCTGAGAAGGGAATAACTTGAATTAGTATACAGCATAGAGCCCCAAGGAACCGTCGCAAAGACATATGTATCTTCTAAATGTCATGGTATTAATCACAGGTGCTCGACGTGAACTTATTGTGGAAAAAACCCCGCAATAACCTATAGAAAAAATATCATAGCGAGTGACAAAATTACCTCATATTACCCCCATGAGCCTTTTTTATAGTATGATAGACAGGGTCCTTTGTCAGAAATTACACTGTGATACAACTGAAAGGGTGCCTATAATGTCATCTCTCTAAGTAAGTTTATATTCTTTATTTCATTAATTTAGGCTACCTACAAGAAAGATCACTATATTGGACCGTAATACATTTCAAATAGTATAACCGTCAGACAATAACTACAGGTTTTTGTCCAGCTAATATATGGTACATAAACTGTGGACTATGAGATGACATCAAGCCAGAATGTGTATCTAAAGATGGACGGGCACACCAACATGTATCTTAATAATTTTTCTCTGACATCTGTCATGTAAATTTAAATTAAGTTGTGTGCTTGACTTTGTCCATGATTGAGGGTAGATATTTTGCTTTCCTGACTTTTGTCATGTTTTTTAAGATATTTATTTAAATTTAAATTCAAGGACTAACTTTGCTTACTAGCTCAGAATGTTCTTGAAGCGAACTTGTCAACAATTTGGTGGAAGTTTGCATTGGAAATTTTGGTTTTCCAGAGCAGTCTATTGCGTCGCATGTCATGTCGGTGTTTGTAGGTATGTGATTTGGTAAACAAAATTTTTTCCTGTTTCATATCAGTCTTTGTGAATCTATGATCAGAGTTTGCAGTTGTGTTCAGATATAATTTTAGAGGAATCATTTACTGATTCTATTGAGACTGCTCTGTGCAGTTGCTAACAATTCGGAATAGACGTATACTCGTAAATGCAGTCGCATCGAAATTAATTTGCTAGCATCCCCAGAGACACCGGTTACAGTCGATAGAACTCCTACAATAATATAGATTGGTGCACCTACAATGGTTGATGTTGTCGTGATTTTAGTCACACCAATACCAGCAGTTGCTGCCACAGGAAGACCGCAAATAGCATCTATGACCAAACCCGCGCGCTTGTATTTCACAATCAGAGCGGTTCTCTTGGTAATTTCATTTTGCAGCTGTCGTTCCGCTTCGATTGTATTTTCACGCCGATAAGACTGAAGGTCCGTCATAATTCTTCTGTTAATAATACAATCGCGTATTTTAATTGCACGACAGGCAGACCTTGTCTAGTCTCATCATTACGCGCACGCGCGATACCCACGCGCACTTCTAACCAGTTTTTCTTTTCTACTGGCACAATTGTCGTACAGTTATAAAAAAAACCCTCTGCATCTTGGATACTTAAATCTCCTCGATTGTGAGTTCTGGTGGTTTGGCACCCCTCTCATTCAAAAACACACCGATTACGCCTACACCTTTTACATCTAAAAAGTGTCTTTGCTCAATAACTGTTACTCGAACAGGTGCATCCTTGTCGAATAATAGTCGAGATTGTTTTTGTTCAGCTGAGTCAATATAGGTTTAAAATATTTGTTGGTGAACGTAAAAGTTTTGGATATATCAGTGAATGGTACTTCGCCATTGTAGAAACAATTCTATAGAGGTTTGCATCGGCTGCTGCATTTAGTGATTGAGCAATTTCACGTGCACGCGCGATGATTCCAAGCGGGCCTCGAGTTGGTTGTGGTACATCAGGGTGATTCCAAATGGCCATTTCTACTTGGCCCTGAACAAAATTATACAATTTATACGAGGGTTGGGTAACACCGTTTTGACGCAGATATTCACCAACAAGTGGAACGAAATCACCATAGATGTTTACATCATTTGTTAGCTCATCCAGCACCCCTTCTGTAAATTATATATATATATATATATATATATATATATATATATATATATATATATATATATATATATATATATATATATATATATATATATATATATATATATATATATATATATAATCTAATATTAAACAAACCTCAAAGACGGTTACATTTGTTACATTTCCGTCCGTATAAATGTTGAGTGCTTCGAACTGAATTAGATCTCCGACAACTAATGATGCTGATAATGCAAGTGTGTAAAATTCGTCATCGTTTTGTTTTGTGATAGATGATATTGGTGGTACAAACTTAAACCAAAATGCCGCTCATCATATATCAACACTGCCCTTCAACTCCACGAACCTTCAATTCCAGTTATGATAAATAAGTATTATTAAACTCGCACACCGTTAAGATGTGACTTTCAGGTTTATCAAAACCATCATCTGTAAAATCTAAAATGAGTCGACTATTTGCTAAGATAGAGGTGTCAGTTTTTTCTTCTCCTTCTTTTGTTGATATTCCATCAGTTAAGGTCGCTAAAGTTACTATAAATGGTTTTGCTGGCACGTGTGCGATTTCTTCTTGCACGTATTGTCTTATTGCAATATTACCTGTATCAACACAGTTCTTGATATAAGCAACCTACACACCGCTGTCTCTGATTCCACCGTTGTCAGTGAGCTCATGCAATTCTTTACCTCAAAGTCGCATGTCAACTTGACAATAATAACTTGAATATCTGCGTTTGAAGGTTTTAGTTTCCGAGTTTGATCCTCAAAAAAAGCACAGGCTCACCTGGATCGACACCAAAAACAACACTACTAATAAACTCAGACAAATCCGCTTTGGTGGCAAATCGGCTACGATCTACATCAGCACCGTGTCGTTGAGCTCAATAACGTCCGTAAATGTTAATGGACATTTTTGTATAATATCAAACGTACTGTATTGTGAAATCAGTAAGTGTTTGCGGGGTTGGTGAACGCTCTATCACACGCAACGCTTCAGTAACAAGGTGACTACATATGGGACCATCCAACTGAATTTGTATTGGTAAATTAGAATAAAACGGTTTTCGTCCATCGTGCCCCGACATAAATAATTAGCTACTTCAACTGGCGGTGCAAGTCCATACAAATCAAAATACAAACTATGTTGAGGTGTTACCACGTATGCGACCCAGTGAGTGCCAGGGCCTGTTGAAAAATCCAGAGTGACGATGCAAGTTTCAGGTGTTCTTTGTACTATTGATGCAAGTTCATCTCGCATAAAACACCATGAAAATGTTTGATTGATTTTGCCATCGCGAGTAAATCATGATTGGTCAACAGACCGGTCAACGGCGTGATCTTCTGCGACCGGGTAATCGAAGACCTGTGCCCAACGGTACTCGACGACTCGTGTCTGGTAATGGAAGGTGAAGGGGATGACACAGGCATCCACAATGTTAATGTTTCTAATTCAGCTTTATGAAACATACAGCACGCCAAACTGCATCGCTGGAATTGTTTTCAGGAAACAAAGTTTCCGTGTGTTTGGCTCCAAAAATAACCTTGGAAACATCTCTACAAAACCCAAATATGTTACTGAGGGAAATTGCGCAAGAAAACCGCATTGAATCACCATTGAGTTGTGATCGACGCTGTACAAATCCAAGCTTGTTATTTGGGTTGGTGCTAATGATCACAGCTTCTACATCTGCATATCAGTAGTATGTTTTTCTAGGTCGCTTAATTATACATGGTCTGTAATCTGCATTATTAGTTACATCTTTCACAAACATCATTGTTGGGCCATAGGTTCTCGTGTAATCTTCGCTGTATCTGGTATGTCCAATAATTGTTGTGTCTGGGACAACGTTGTCCAAAATGGATTCGATTTCCTTTCCATCGATGGTATAAAGTGCACTGTTGAACAACTCCATAATTCCACTGTTAACAAACCCCACCTGGACATTGGCTGGGTAATCAGTGTCATCGGCCTGTTTCAGGTTTCCCACAACTTCAAAGAATTCCTCACGTGGAAGGGAAAATCTAGATGTGTCTTGCACTTGCAATTCTGTTTTTAATTGATTAGGACCGTGACTGGGTATGAGTAATGCTGAAACTCTCTCTTGGTTCGATCAACTAACACGGGAGCTGTCATGTCAAATCCTGGATCAAATACATCATTGAACTGGGCCATTTCAAAACTTCTAGTGTCCAATTATATATTATTTATTTTTGTTAATATAACTTACCGTCAGAATCCATTCCCCATTGCTAGATTTGCAATCGCTGAATCTGATAACTGCTGTTGAGCGACCTCGGTAATGACTTTTACTAACTGTGGGCGGTATTGATTCTGCCGATGGTAACGTAATTATAATCGTCTTTAGTGCTCGTATTCGCCGTAATCGATCTCGAAGCTACTGAGCTGCCTGCGAGCCCGATTGTTTTAATCGATCAACAGCGGCACTTTTAATACTATCGACAACTCGTTTAGCAATGGATCCAGCGCGATGATAATCCCGCAAGTGCTTTTGGTGCACTCTTGTACAATCCACGAACAACATCACCGAGCCCATTTCCGTAATAAGTCCTGTACAGTCGCATTAACTACGCGAACAGGTTTTACACGTCCATGCACGACTGTGACTGTTATTATTATTATTATTATTAAATGTCAGCTCGATCTCTGATATACAGTTGTATCGTCAATGTTTCATCGCGCAGATCAACAACGTGCCCGTCTTGATCTACACGGGAAAAACGAATATGTGTCAGCAGCTTATTATGGCATGGAGGTTACACAGGTGTTGCGGACATAATCGATATGAAATCACCTAGTTCTGCGGTGGGTGAAAACCCAAACAGTATGTAACCCTGAACAGCCACGCCTGTCGTTTCTGACCTACTTCATAATTGCGACCAATGTCGTCACAAGTTAAACTAACCTGGGTAGTTGAAGTAATTCTCACAATGTCTGGAGCGACATCATATCCTACACGTAATCGTTGATCATCTTGAATGTTGCCAGGCCAACCTAAATCTGATCTTATTGACTAGCGTGCGATGTCAACTGCATAGGTTTGAGATTCTATTGCAATGATAGAACTGAGTGGGTTCATGGAAACTATAGAAAGTTTAGTCTTTGGTGGTTATTAATGTAATTTCTTCGTCGAATTTCTTCATTGATCAATTCTATATCGTAGGCGCCAGCGGGAAGTTCAATAGCATGCCACTTCGCGCCAGTGTCTGCTGAAAGCAAACGAATTGCTCCCAGGCAGACCACCAAACGGTTGGGATCGAATATTACGCCAGTTGTAATACAGTCACAGTGATGCTAGTGCGATTTCATGTGTGCGTGATTTACCAGCTGTCACAGATGCAGAAAAAGCTACACTAAATTCTAGTTTCGTTGATGAAATGGTAATCACTTAAGTCACGCTCTGGGCTGTATCTACAGCCACTTGTTGCAGAACTCATCGGTGTCATAAATATCATGAATATCTTCAACATGTTCATGTATCAGTGCACGATATGTGTCTCTGTCCAAAAAGATCAAGACTGACCAATCGCTGACAAAGTGATGTAGTTTCATTGATGACTTTGGGTGCATTGTTGCTCGCAGGAACTGACCCCACAAGTATTTCCAATCGATCCGCAAGATCGTTAGGGTTACACAATCCACCAAGGCCGTTTCCTTTTTCTAGTAGTTTCTCTATCTACTCTTGTATTTCTCTTTCTTGCTGGCGCCACATTTTTACTTGTTCCTTAACCCATTCAAATTGTTCTTCCGTGACTGCACGTCCTTGTCGCTCCAGCCTCAACTTTCGCTGTATCTTATCCCTCATAGCTTGTTCTTCTGCTGAGTTGGTATACGTGTTGGATGTTGCTGATACCTGCTAGTTTGTTCTTCATAAGGTGAGGGTGCAGAAGGTCTTTCTTGGGTTGTTCTCATGTAGCTCTTCTTTCTGCAGGTTTGGTTAGACCGTTCCCTTAATGGGCCATCTCTGCCTGCGTTACACTGATTGGCTGATGTATTCGCGACATAGGACTTTGTTCTAATAAGTTTTGTTGTGGTTGTGGCTGTATCACTGGTTGTGGTTGTATCACTGGTCGTGGTTCCACTGGTTGCAATTGTAAAAACTCTTTCCATAACGCATCACCTCTCTCAGTGTCTCCGTCCATAAATACACGATACGTTTGCGTAAAGTAGTTCCATCGCTTACCGGTCGATTATTTCTTTCCAGTAAACTCCCTAAATACCATTTTAGGTCATTCAACATTCATTTATTTATCATGTGTCTCTGATGGTGTTTTTATCGTGTAGTCTCTCCAGTTGAGAGGTCTTTTGAAAGCGAAATGCATAGGATTTTCGAAAACCATCTGGCGAACTTCTTCCTTAAAAATTGAAGGGGTGCTGGCACCTCTGACTTACATTCAGGTGACACGTTTGGTATTTTTGCAAGTGCCTCTCTAACGGCTTTATCAAATTCACCGGTGCGTTTGGTGAGTATACCAGCGCGTTCTCCAAGCTCTCCAACGTTCTCTTTGACTTCCTCAGTCGCCTGTGGCAAATGCTTAATAGACTCCTCAGTCGTTATTGTGGATTTTTTTATATCCTTGATGCGTTTAGCTATCTCACGAACTTGACCAGGTGCTTCTTCTGTTCCCGTGCGTGCTGACTCATGTTGTACGGATGCTCTGGTTACCTTTTAATATCCTCGGCACATTCGGCAATTTATTGTGTGGGTTTAATCAGCGATGCAAATGTTTGTTTAAACCCGGCTGTGAGATCTTCTCGTGTAGTCTGTTGCGACTGTAACATATCTTTGACCTGTTTGCGGCCTATCTATCACATTACGAATCAATTCCTGCTGTACTTTAGCGGCTTTACGGTGTTACTTCTCATACACTTCTATGACATCGCTTCCAGACATTTTTTTATATTATTGGGTTTGTATTGCTAAATTGACGCATCTGCATGAGACATGTTCGCGTCTAAACACGCACGATATTTACCCCGGCAAGTTCCAGTCAAATTAATGGTGAGAAAACTAAACGGATTCGAGATGGATCAAGCAAACATGTCACGAAATTCAACTTACTTATGGTCGGCAGCACACCAAATCCAATGAATATTTCCAAGATCATACCGATGTTGCAGTCACGTATAAATGATCCCAGGTTAACCACCGTACAACCATAATGAGCAAAAGTATTTTTTCGGATTCAGCAGGGCAAATGATTAGCGCACGAACTGAGTTTGGAAACATGGTTCCATCACCATTCATGGATGGTTAGGTGTTGCTTATTCAGAGAAATCAATGACTGAAAATCTTCGATTTTCCCAAAATCATATGTGAATTTTCTTTTGCGTGATACCATTGAATAATAATACAGTATTTATTAATACGATCATGTCATCATATTGATTGTTTGCGATATCGCGCCAAAAAAACGTACCGCAAATCCAGCTCGAGTTCAAACACGTAATGGACTTGCAGCGATTACTTGTGTCCGATGTGGAACAAAGAAGTTTGCGTTTACCAGGAAAGCAGCAAGGTTTTACTTGGCTTCGGTGATATCGTGGCTGCAGTAACAAAGTTATCAGGGACACGATGAAGTAAATATCCGGGTGAAAAACAACTTCCTGCGACCAATTATTGTGGACCTGGTACACGGCTTGATATATGACTCGATTCTAATAACGAACGAAAACCTGGCAAAGCACCTATCAACCGCGTTGATGCTGCGTGTTATCGACATGACCTTAATATAAAGCATCCAATGACATTTGTGGACGTCAACGCGCCGACGTGGATCTGATTCATGACGTAAATGCGATTGATCCAACACTGGGAGAACGAATCGCGCGATGGGTCGTCAACCGAGCCGTACATGTGTGCGAGAGGAATTGCAAGTTATTCAGCATATACAGAACTGCCACCAGGATTTGTGTTAACACGTTGTTCCATTGCACGAACCAGTATCAATCGTAAGTTGGTTCACAACAGCATCATGACCAAACGCATAGGTGGTGATTCGATTGGGGAGTATCCATCGCCTGGTATCAAGGGGTACAAACTCACTTTGGTGTATTGGTTTACACTCATGCGATGTTTTCTGGATCGGATCATATTTGAGGTGTGTGCGTATTCACATCGGTCTCGAAGACATTCCGTGTACAGTTCGTGCTTGAGATATTTTTCGAACACTCTTGGCCTTTTTAATGTTTTTGCAGGAGCTCTGCGCTCAGACCAAAACTGAGTACATTTTGGGTCGCGGTCCCATATACTTTTCGATTAGTTTACCAGAGTATTCACTTTTGAACTTACCAACCACCATTTTATGGGTGTTACTAAACAACGGATGTTCTCTCGAATACTCGCTGGCATTATATTCGTTGACCAAACTTTGTCTGTGCCATGTCTGCGTACACATCATCGGTGGTGATATGCATCAGTAGCCAGTTAGTGTCGGTGTTCAGCATCTTGAACCAATCCTGTTAAAACAGTTTGATCTTATCATAGTATATGAGCAGCTTCGACAAGTTCTGCACAGACGAACCAGCATAGATTGGTTTTGTCAGCGTTCGTTTTGAATTTTTTTATTATGAACGGGAATAAGTCCACTATCAAAGATTTTTCTGGACTCAAAGGCCGGTTTAGCGATGAGCCTTCGAAATTTGCCTTTTCGCTATCATGGACAAGATCGATTCAAATTCGTTTGCGCATATTTTCCATAGTTCAAACATGGCATTGTTCAGGAGTTTGAAAAAGTCCTTCTCAAAGTCATTGGTGGCTTTTGTGCATAGGTCCGCATTTTTCTGAATGTACGGGGCCATCCAAGCTTGCTGACGAAATCCAAGTGCTCGACGGGTTTTGGTTAATCGCAAGTACCACTGCAGACTTCGCACGAGCAGCGCATAATTGTGTTTGGTCCGAAGATTTGATGCTAGTTTAATACATTCAGTGTATTTGCGGCCTTACTTATGGACGATCGCTTACTGATACGGAGACATCCATGTATCAGGCACCGACAGCGCTTCTGGGGTCAGCGAATGATCGTAGTATGCTTCGTGTAAATGCTCAGGATATTTCAGATCAACTTCAAGGAAGTATCCGTGGTCTCTGTTGATCTTGCGATCATGCAAGTCTTTTTGCTGAACAATTTGCGCTGGATCAATTCACTAAAATCCACCAACCGGAAGTGATTGAATCATGCCCCACTCTAAAGGTTATTCGGATCTAGGTATATAACTACTGATGTCAGAAGGGTCATACCCTTCCACATTTGGGCTGTTGGCACGAGCATATCTGTGACTTGGCATTGACATTTCCCCAAGAGGTGATCGCTGAATAAACAGATGTTAATCAATGTCAATGAGCGATTTCAGTTCGATTTTAGTTTTGGACAAAAATGGATTCCAACCCATACCCGGAATTTTGTTAATACATCAGCAAGCAACAGCACATCAGTGCGCAAATACATATCGTGATAGTCACCGACGTTTTTTTCCCTCAAATGCAGACCAAACTTTCGTTGCATGTTCGTATTCGTTGTCAGAAATATCTTCACGTGACAAAGATGAATACAACTCTTCGATCGGTGGGAACTGAGCTTCATCAAATTTGTTCCAGTCCTTCATGTACATACCTTTATTTCTTCAGAGGGTCAGTATTGGTTGGACAGTATCGAAGAACGATTTTGAAGTTCTCCGCCGTCCGATTGTTTGCTAACTTGTCCAAGGTAGAATTCATAAACTGTATCGAATCGATAACCGATAAACTGCAATTGTCCAAGCCGGAATGTCCTTCATTTTTCCATATTGTTGGGGATCACGTTTATTGTTGAATCTGATGCCGTGGCCACTGCTTGCATTATTAAGTGGCCGTCATACCCTCCCAGGTTATGTAGCACCACAGGGATTTTGATTTTGTTGGGGGTAAATTCCTTGCGTGTGGCATATCTGTACGCGCCAGTGATGTGAAAGTGACCACGAACTTTGGAAACATGACTTTTAGTTTCATCGGTTCAAAACATTTTGTCACCGGACGGGCTTTGCTCTTTGTCAGTGAAAGCTTTTTCACAAATCCAGCAGTGACTGGCTGAGAAAAACTCACGAATGTTATCATCCGTCATATTTATAACTGCTTGTGAGTAGAGCTCCTGCCGAATCCATTTTTCTGTAACTTCGATCGTTCTGAGAAACACCGAAACTGTGTTTAGAGAGCGAGTTCTTTGGGCAAGATAAAGGACTGGCAGCTCTGTTTTTCACTCACATCATACCACTACATATCAGAACCCGCTTGTAATTTACTCAGCGACTTGCACTGTTTGATAGATATCAAGCTCATTTGTGTCTTTGTTAACAGAGCTGGACGCGTTAGCATCTGCCGCTAAAACATTCAGGCATTCAAAATCCGCGTACATGATATCCAGGACAATATTTTTTTTATCAGGCTCTGGCATTATTGTTCGCTGGTTTTTTTTCCACTGATACCGCCACATATGTTAAAGTCATGACTGGTGAGCAGAATTGCCTATTTAAAACATCTGTTGTCAAAATTTTTCACGTTTATAATTGACCTTGGCGGTACCAATTTATTGTTGCTTTGTAACTGGATCCACGAAATGGTTGATACAGTAAAAGATGGGCCTCGACTTTCGATTATCTTTCCATCCGGATCCTGTATCGGTGTATTTTTCCAACGTTTCTAGAATTTTTTAAATGCCTCTGCCAGTATCATCGCTGATGACACTGGAGTCGCTAAGGTTCGGGATTACGCGGGCATCACTGTGAATCCGTGGTGTATTAGTTTTAAATCCATGCTGGTCACGACTAAGTGACATAACCAGATGCGCGCTAAGAACAATGTCTGCTCTAATTCCAGCGTGACCAAAGTTTTGTAACACCGCTGCGATTCCAGGAATCAGTTGTCGAGCGTCTTTGCCTGCTGTGTATGTGGGTGGGTTAATTGCCACTTTATTTTCCAACAAACCATTACGCTTTTAAAATTTGCATTCGGGTACTTGTGATTGTTGTGGTTTTGCACGAACATACTCATCCGCATCAGTAGCGATAGCAGATGAGAGACGACAACGACGGTTTTGTTCATACCCGTCTAATACTGCATGGATATGGGCTTCTCTTGCACTTCTGGGTATTTCTGATTAGGGATTTCCTTCTATGGCTTGTCTTACTTTTTGTATTTTATCAGGATCAGACTTTACAATCGCTTCAGTCCTTATTATTTGATTTATTTTTGTTTTCATTGTTTGTTTTTTGTTTGCTATTGTATCTGTTTGTGCTTATTCAGCAAAAGTTGTTTGTGGTTTCGATTTATTTCTGCTCGCTTTATAGTACTTACGAACAGATTCACAGGTCTTGAGAAATTGATTACGTGATTTGACCCTGATGCCGCATTTAAGGCAGGTCCGTGCACCGAGGTCATCACGTAACACCTCCGTGTGTGTGTGTGTGTTTGTGTGTGTGTGTGTGTGTGTGTGTGTGTGTGTGCTTGTGTGTGTGTGTGTGTGTGTTTTGTAGTACTCATAATGACATGTTCTGCCACAGAGATAATATTTTCCATGGCAGACAGCTTTGTATTTGTTGCGTCGAAATTCCAGGCGCTTACTTTACATACACGTAGCGTTTTATATCATTGACAGAAAGACAGCTACATTTCAATTTTGACCTGTCGCCACTTGTTTCTTTCTTCCTCTGAAAGAGGTGGTATACGGATTTCAAAGCTAGGCAGATAGCGAGCCTTACAGAGTCCATTAAGCGACTTTATGGTAACTCGAAATTTCAGATCAGGCTTTTTCAGATAAAAATAGTTCGTTATTATCATTTGCATCATCAAATTCATTTGCAAACATCAATCAGTTAAATTTCAGTCCATCAAATGAAATCGAATGACCCCGTCAGGACAGAGTACAGCGCCAACTCGAGTACAACCAGACTCTCTGCATTGGAATTCAATGATACGAAATGTCTTAGAGCTCTGGTAAATTTACTCAGTCGTTTATGCTTTTCCTCAATCGTTTATGCTTCGTTGCTTTATGCAAGCTTTTGAAAATTGTTGTCGATGTTTGCATCTCTCTTCTTCTGCTTTCTCATAATACGTTTCATATATCTACTGAAGAGTAATGAGTTCGGATGCTATTCTTATACTTATGACCCAAATGCATTTGTTTATTTAACCTGCTTTTGAACATCCACGTCACTGACCCCATCATAAATATCACTCGCTTCAGACGCTGTGGGCAAGTTATTTTTTGCCGTTGTATTATTTCATGCACAATATTCTGAAGATTATATTAGTTTTATTTGCCTACAAAATCTGCCCCAATTTATTTCGTTCTATTTCTAAGGCCCCTCCTAGATTAATCAATTTATCGATGTTGTCAGAGTATGTTCCGGAGAATGCATGTACCATCTTCTGGGCTTCTTTGATAAACCTGTATGATGCATTCAGACGATACAGCGATCTCTGTTTATCCGTCACATTTTTGATATTCCAATAATTTGGCAGGTTTATACCACTATTACAAACTTCCATAAATTCCTTCAGTATATTTTGGCAGTTAATGGCCTGGCTACTGCTTTACATTTGCCACCACAGGCATTTCTTCAATACGAAAATATTCACAACTGGAATATATTGTTCTATCTTTATCAGTACAAAACTGGTATGGATACTGTACAAGCACTGCTGTGGAGAAATTAATAGAGAAACTTTTTATTGATATAGTATAGTTGCAATTAGTACATACATTCATTCAGTCGTTGAATAAAAAGGTACCCGAACACGAAACGAGTTCAGATTTAATAACTGAAAGTGAAAAAAGAAAAGAAAATAAGACCTTAACAACAACCCCGTGAATTATAATTTTAATTTGTGTGAAAAGTAAGTAACTCTGCACAAAGTAAAGCTTTATCTGTCAACTTCACTTATGTAGATCGTGAATGATATCGATTAGGAGCTAGAGACTGAGAAAGCTTGCCAGTAGCTTCCAATGCTATCATGTGTTGGAATGACGTTAAACCCCGAAAATAACATCTATCGGGCACGTACAATCAATTTGTGGTGTTTTGGTGAAACACTGGGCTAAAACAGCAATATTTTCTGTCATTGTAGTCTTGGATCGATCTAATTCAAAAGATTTTGGACCGCTCAGGTGGCCTAAGAGGTTAGATCGCCCGCCTCGGATGCGGAAGGTCGCGGGTTCGAACCCAGGCCAAGTCACTTGCCTGGCGCAGAGCATTAAGAGGTTAGTGTTAGGACTGGTCTGCCAGGTGTCAGGATAATATGACTGGGTGGGACATGATGCTACATGTCTGTGGCATGATGCCCCTAAGCTAGACATCACTATAAACACACACTGCAGACATCATAGCGATATGACTGAAAAATTGCTAAAGCTCCTTTAAAAATCCAAATCACACACACACACACACACACACACACACACACACACACACAAGATTTTGTACCATTATACACTACGGACCCAGCTACAAGCGTTACAGATGTTGTCACCTATGAGTGCAATGTTTAAATAGTTGCTTTGTTACAGATTCTAATTTAAACATTGCAAGAGTGTACGATTATAAGATCAATACAAGACAAGTCTTTACTACACTCAGATTATAAGACCATGACAAAACAAGTCTTTACTACATTCAGATTATAAAATCAAGACAAGGCGAATCTTTACTACACTCAGATTATAAAATCAAGACAAAACAAGTGTTTACTACACTCAGATTATAAGACCAGGACAAGACAAGTCTTTACTACACTCAAATTATATCATAAGGACAAGAAAAGATTTTACTTTACTCAGATTATAAAATCAAATAGAAAACTTCCTCCTTTTATTCAAAATTATAGTTCATTCCGTAAATTACATGAATGAATGGATGTTACTTTTGAATTCAGTTTTCTTATTGGACAAACCAAGAAAAGAATTATCTTCTTAGCGGGGTAGATAACTCGAACACGGGTTAGATAACTTATACATGGGTCAGATAACTCAAAAACAATAAAATAAGTCCTTATTTTATTGAATTTACTCAGTCTGGTGCTGTTTTGTTATCGTCTGTTTTTGGAAAACATTGATATGTGCAGAACAACATAATTAAAAGTTGATTTGTAACAATTTTCAAGTGATATAATAAATAGCAGTCTGTTTCAAAATCAAATTTTTTTGGGTCACCAGCTTAGGATCAATATTTGTTATTATACTTTTTAAAAGTAATAACTATTGATTTTTAGAAAGAAAGTTTAAGACGTTGCAGAGTGTGAATTTTCTTTTCCAATTTCTTGATGGACCGAGGGAGTAGTTTTATAAGTTTCATCACTCGAGTGAAACCTCGGA